>CAUYQG010231363.1:0-14440 GCA_963574415.1 Tarsius wallacei | reverse complement strand
CTGCCTGAGCCCGCGGGTTCAAGACCCGCCTGGGTAACTTGGCGAGACCTCACCTCTACAATAAATAAATAAATAAAAATTAGCTGGGCGTGGTAGCATGCGCCTGTAGTTCCAGCTACTGGAAGGCTGAGGTGGAAGGATCGCCTGAGCCCAGCAGGTCGAGGCTGCGGCGGCCTGGAGCGGCCACTGCACTCCAGTCTGGGCGAGTGAGACTCCAACTCAAAAAACAAAATAAAATTAAAAATTAAAAAAAGAGAAATGTTTGCTTAGATTGTAAAATATAGTTAAAAGTAACATTGCTCGGATGTCTTCCTTTGAGAAGTGTCTGTTCATATCATTTGCCCATTTTATAATGGGGTTGTTTGTTTTTTTCTTTTCCACACGTTTGAGTTCCTTGTAGACCCAAGATGTTAAGCCTTAAGAAATCAGCCAAGTATAGTGGAAGTCATCTTTTAAAATTTCCAGATATGAATATGAAACCCTATTATTTATGAATAACTAGAGTAGTAATGACAACATTACTGTGGGAGTAGAAAAGGAACCCTTTATTATTATGCTTCTTGGTGACTATCTAGAAATGGCCCTGGTAGGGGTCATCACAATAATGAAACCACGGAGGTCTAGCAATAAGGGAAGATACAAGGCAAAAGGCCCACAGTGCATTATCAGATGCGTCATACTGGAAAACAATTGTGTTGTCACCTAATATTCTAAGTTGTTACATGGAAACATAGATCACAAAAGGCCCTTGTGAGATTGAGGTATATGTATAATAATAGACTTGCTATCAGAACATGGATACATATATATTTTTTTAAATCCCAGCTTTCCATCTAATCATGAAAACATTTAAAGATATTGTGTCTATCTGCAATTCATTATTACCTAAGCAGACACAAACTCTACAATCTATTTAAGTTTGTAATGGTAAGAAATACAGGTATAGTGTCCCTTCTTATATGACTCCTAAGTACCAGAGCCCAGGTTTCACCCCATTCCTGACCATTCAATGCCCAGGCTCCACTCAGGGAAGCTACAGCAACCTCCATTCTTATCGGCATTTTAACATTTTCAGAATATATTGTAAAGTGAAAATATAAGCTGTACAATTCTACTTAAAGAATAATCTTCTACTTATTGAGCAATACTATAGAATTAGGAAAGTAATATGGTGGCTGAAAAAGAGTCTTTGGGAGATTTTTTTTTTTTTTTTGACCTTTGAATCTATTTATTCCAAGCTACTAGTTCTGTAGTCTTGGCTATTTAATTTAAATTCTCAAAGCCTTAATTTTTTTGAGTTCTTCATTGTGTCTCTGTTTTTTATCAAGCTACCCAAGATATGGGAAAAAAAGCCCCTTTCGATTTCCTATCCACCATTATACACATTTTCTACTGAAAATTAGGGGAAACTGAATATCACAGAATAAAGACAAGCATGAATGTTAGAGACAAATACCTTTGAAGGTCCTTCAGTCTTCCCTCAATCTCTAAAATCTTCTCCATTTTGGAGAACTCTTTCCTTTGGTTCCCTGATCAATCTCAATTCCTCCTCCTTTATGACAAAGTAGTCTAACTCCCTGGCCTCTTCTCAGCTCCAGGAGCTACCTTTGCCTATGCAGAGACTAAAGTATCCTGCTGACCAATATTTGCTCCAACCCAGGGTCTGTCCTTCTGAGGCATAGGGTAACTGGCATAGACACAGACATTTTCGTCTTTCCCTTCTCCTCCTTTCACCAGATGTAAGGGATTTACCCATCCGCAACCATCACTGACATGAATCACACGACATCTTTTAGAAAACAGAGTCAGTCATAGTTTTTGCATACCATTTTTTTTGGTCTACATAAATATATATTTATATGAAGAACTTTAGAAAATATTAATAGCATTTATCTCTTTGTGATGAAAAGCCTTTGTGGTAAAGTTTTTTGTTTTTGTTATGCTTCTAAAAAACTGAATATTTTGCAATGAGTGCCTGTTATTATTGTAATTTTTTTAAAAAGTGAGATAAAGCTCTCCAGTTCTAGCCTCTCATCTGGCCTTCTGTTCTATATTTTCAAGAGACTATCCACTGGACTAATAAGAATTCCTAAATATATCTATACCCTTAAATTGACTGCCTTTCCCACCTACTCCATTAAGCCTCCTCTCGTCTTTAATTTATTTCTCTTATTAATAGGTCCTGGACTCAGTGCTGTGATCAATCTGTAAAATCTTATATTTTCTTCTTTTTATATGTATTTCCATAATAAGGAATAAGGGAAGCATCATGACATTAAAAAAGAAAAAGATAGTGTTAGACTTGTAGTAAAAAAAGACTTTGAAGCACCAAGTTAGGTAATATATGTAAAGTATCTTTCAACAATAGAATGATTTAAATCATATACTTAGAAAGTTATCCCTAGATATCTGCATGGGATTGGTTTCAGAGCACTCGTAAATACCAAAATCCATAGTCCCTTAAGTAAAATGACATATTTGCATGTAAACTACACCCATCCTCCTGGGTACTCTGAATCATCTCCAAGTTATTTTTAATACCTAATACAATGTAAATGTTATGTAGATGGTTATTAGACTGTATTTTTATTTGTATTATTTTTATTTTTGATTGACAGTTGGTTGAATCCACAAAAGTGGACCCCAGAGATGTGGAGCCTGCAGATATGGAGGGACAACAGTATTCCATTTTTAAGAACTTTAAAACTCATCAGAAATGGTGCTTAAAGTATTTAATTTTGAGAAATATACCCAAAACTAGTCTGAGGAAAGAGGCCCGTAATGGTAGTAATGATAAAACACATCTATGCTGTTGTGGGCAACTGCAACATTCCCACCTCCTGGTATTCCACCTCATCTTGTGCAATCCTCTGCCTGTGAATGTGGGTTGAACCTAGTGACTCACTTGAAACAAATGGACTATGGTAAAATGTTGGTCACGCATACACTCACACACACAAAAACCCCGTGGCATTCCTTTTTCTTTCTCTCTCTTTCTCTCAGAACCATTTGCTCTGGAGAAAGCAACCTGCCATGTTGTAACCTAGAAAGCAGATCCTTCTCAGGCTTGCGGCTACAACCTCAGTCAACTTCTTTCATGTCTGAACCATATCAAAAGTCTGAACCGATGTAGAACCACAAGATAATACATATTTGTTTCTTTTAAATCACTTAATTTTAGGTAATTTGTTATACAGACAGACATAGTTACTATAGCCCTTATACATTGAATGGCATAATGGATATTGAAGACTCAAAAGGAAGGGGTGAGGGATGAAAAATCACCTATCAGATACAGTGAGCACAGGTGGAGGGTGGAGGGTACACTGAAAACCCAGACTCTTTATCACTGTACAATGCATTCATATAACCAAAAATCATTTGCACCCTCTGAAGCCATTGAAATAAAAAGTTAAACACACACACAAACACATACACACACAACTATCCTTTAAATGTAACACAGAAAGTATATGTTGGTTTTTATACTTATATCATACAACTGAACAAATTAATTATTCAGTTTTTTGAATTGGTATATCATATTTGGCATAAACATCTGTGATGGTACAGTCTACATGTTGATCATTTTATTGACTAGGTGGTGATATCATCATAATGATACACAATTGTTTCCACAATGATTGAGAGCTCATTCCCTGGAACCAAACTGTCTAAGTCAAAACTCAATGACCCTGGGCAACGTACTTTCCCTTAAAATTGAGAGAATAATGATAAGCTTACTCATAAGTTTACTACAAGGATTAAATAAGTTCCAACATCTAAAGTGTTTGGAATGGAGCCTAGTACATAGTAAAAATTAAAAGGTCTACAAATGTTAACATTTGAATAATTGATTTTTCACAATTATTCTATCGTGGTGTGTTTTGGTTGCATCCAATGTATGCTACTTCCTGGCCTATGTCACTAATCCTAGCTGCCTACTTGCCTCTAGACTTCCTATTGCTATGTTTTGTTAACTATTTTTTGTGGGAACAAAGCCCCCAAATGCCTGACACTGCCTTGAATGGCAACAGTTCAGAAAGAGTAGAAGACCTCTACAGGTGTCTGACTTCAAACTCAGTTCTTCTACTTACTAGCTTTGCGCCCTTGGTTAAATCACTTTCATTTTTAGTATCTTGCTTTCCTGGGCTATCAAATGGAGCTAACAGTAATTATCTTTTAAGGGTACTTAAAGTATTAGAGACAATGTGTATTAAAATGACATAAATCTGGCACGTTGGGCACTCGATAAACAGGAACTATTACTATAAATTATGGCTAAGCTCATTGGCTGCCTTGGCTTTTTCTCTGTATGAGGCTCCTCACTATCCTCACTACCTTCAGCTGGGCCTGTCTTTTCTCCATATGGTATTCTCCAAAAGGGGTAACCAAGAGATTTTTATTTATTTAAAGATAGTTAATTACCCCCTCAAGTGACTTTAGGAGGCTGGATAGCCTGCATATTAAAAATAATCACTTCTCAGAGGATAATAAGGATAGAGTTTGTAAAATATCTTATATGGTTCGTAACAACGTATGCCTAGTAGAATCATCTATGCATGTTTTTGGAAATATTGTACTTGAGGCCCTAGCAGCAAAGACTCTGACTCAGCAGGTCTAGGATCTCACTTGTGTTTGAAAACTCTTTAAAGCTAAGACACTCAAAGTAAATAAAATTGTCAGAACTCCTTCAAGAATGTTTTCTAATCTGAATGAGATGAGCCAAATTGCTGTTGTATCTGAAGTCTTTTCAGCAACAGCTGTGTTTGAGAGAATAATCATCTCTTCCTCAGAGTAAGCATGAAAATACAACATGAAAGCATGGCATTTACAGCTTTTTAAAACAAAACAATGTTTTTACAATTTTATTAGCGAGTAACTATTTCAGGAGAGCAAGTGGATCCTTTAATACTAAGCATACAGTTTAAACAAACCCTAAACACCAATTATGAAAAAAACCTGGATAGTTTTTGTTTAACTTATTTTGACTGGCAATATTTCACTTCAGTGAAGATCAATGGTTCTCAAACTTGAGAGAACTACAGAATGTCCTGGAGGGCAAACAAAGATTGCCAGACCTCACTCCCAAGGCTCTGATTCAGCAGGTCCGGACTGGAGCCAGTGATTGCATTTCTGGCAAGTTTCCACGTGATACTGATGCTGCTAGTCTGGGGACCACACTTTGAAAACCACTGCCACAGATGAAACTTGAGAATAGTTTTCCGTTGGAGGACAGTGACAAAAATCTGTCTTGCCTGTCAGAAAGTCATTGACGGAAGTCTATTGACAATCTTAAGAACCACAATCTCTTGGTGGCTCATCTACATTTTGTAAAATGTTCAGTATGCCCGTCCTGAAAAAAGAACTGAAACATCTGTAGAACAAAGACTTTTTCTTCAAAAAAAAAAAAAAGCCTAAAAAAGCAGACAAAATAACAACTATGAATGCTTTTGTGTCTTTCAGGAGTTTTATTATGCATTTCAGAAAACTAATAGAATCAACCGTTTTTCGAGTTTTTATTGATCTCGCCATGTGCTGTTGAACACAAAAGACTTCCTAATAGTTTGTTGACTGTTGTTGAGGCTTGTGGTTTCTAAGAGGTCACAATCCTCTTTGATGCCACTGCCTTGCAACAAACAGTGACTTGCATGTCTTTGAGGTAATCCAGAGAAATATACATGCCTCTCAATGCCCAAATGCTCAGGGGGTTTTCTTAATATCAAATCTATTACACTAGCTTCTTTCCCTGACCTTGTGAAAGATAGTCATCTATTAGCAGATTGGTCAGCTTTTAGAGTGAGTGTTTTACTATAGATAAGTAACAACATGCGTTAAGGGTTAAGTTATATCTCGCTAAAAGATACTAAAGTCTTAACTCCCGGTACCTGTGAATGTGACCTTATTTGGAAATAGAGTCTTTGCAGATAATCAAATTGAGATGAGATCATTAGGGTGTCCTTATCCAGTTTGGCTGAGGTCTTTATAAAAACAATATATTTGGACATAGACAAACTAACAAGGAGAGTCCCATGTAAAGATAAAGGCAGTGATTCATCTGAAAAATCAAAGAATGCCAGCAAACAACCAACCAGAAGCTGGGAGAGAAGCATGGAGAAGATATTCCCTTACAGCCTCAGAAGGAACTAACCCTGACGACACAGTGGTCTTGGATTTCTAGCCTCCAGAATATGAATCAGTAAATTTCTGTTGTTTAAGAAACCCACTTTGTGGCAGTTCCTAAGAAATGAATATAACCTCTAATTTTGAAAACCAAATTATGTTGCAACCCATGCTATCATTATTGTTTTACTTTATTATAACTTTTCTAATTTTTTTCTCTGGTCAGTCGTATTTTATATTAACTGTCAGCAATAACAGAAGGTATTTCAATATAAATAATTGTTAGTGTGATTTGCTCTTTATTTTGAGTGTAGGGGAATATTGATGAAAAGATGCTAAACTGCAGAATATTTTAAGATGGTTTATTCTGGCTGACATGAGTGACTAGACCCAGAAACACCCATCTTCAGGAAGTCCTGAGGACATGTGCCCGGGTTGGTTGAATTGCAGTTTGGTTACATATATTCTAGGGAGGGAGAAGTTACAAAAAATATACATCAATACATGTGATATTTGCATTGGTTCAGCCTGGGAAGGAGGGATATTTGCAAGCGAGGGCTTGTTGGTTATAGGTGGATTTAAGGAACTCTTGAGTGGCAATTTGTAGTTCCTAGCTAAGGAATTCTGAAAATCAGTAGAAGACAAGGTGCCTGAAGTCTGGGATTCCAACTGTCTAAAAAGATTTGGAAATCAGTAGATGACAAGGTGCCTGGAGTCTGGGAGTCCCCATGAGATGGATTTACAGCATGATAAAAACTTTTTGATTTCCTTCTTTATCTGTGTGTAATGCTATGCCAGTGTCAGGTTGGAAAACAAATTTTTGTATAAAGGATTAAAGAGTGGCCAGGCTCGGTGACTCAGCCTGTAATCCCAGCACTTTGGGAGGCCAAAGTGAGTGGATTGCCTGAGCCTGAGGGTTCGAGACCCGCCTGGGCAACTTGGCGAAACCTCATCTCTACAATAAATCAAAAATTAGCTGGGCGTGATAGTGCGCGCCTGTAGTTCCAGCTACTTGGAAGGATCGCCGGAGCCCAGCAGGTCAAGGCTGCAGTGGCCGGGAGCAGCCACTGCACTCCAGTCTGGGTGACAGAGTAAGACTCCAACTCAAAAAAAAAAAAAAAGGATTAAAGGGTAATAAAGTCTCTTCTGCTGAGGCCTTGTCGGGTGTGGCTCTCTGAGCCTCTTTGGGAATTTAGATAAGAAGGAAAAAAAGTCACAGTTTAGCTCTCAGGAAAACTTTCTGAGTGAACTTTTATTTCTACACTTATTTTTGTTTTGTTTTATATGCATGTGTAGCCTTGGCTCACACTGCTTCCACGTTTCCCCCTAAGGTGAAACCCACTTGTCCTCACATTTAGGCAGATCCAAGCTTCATAGATCTTTCTTCTCAGGTCAAGAGGCAATTTGTGTGTGGGGAGAGAGGTGGTCAGGCAGGTGTATCATTTATTTTCCCAAATGGTGAGTCAATTGTTCCAGATCACTGAGTTTAATTAGTATTTTCCCACTAAAGCCATTTTTAAAAGAACAAAATATTACTTTTAGTAGGTTAATTCAGATAAGAAATAAGGATTTATTTTTAAAATGTGTTTAAAAGGAGGAAAAAAATCAGAATAAGAAAAAAAAGGAAGACTTCCATTATGTGAATAATGTGAGACAACTCTTCGGTATTCACTCACTGAAATTTGTCCCTCTCTCTCCCTCGTTTGTTTCTCAACCTGCTGGGCTCCGGCGATCCTTCCGCCTCAGTCTCCCAAGGCGCGGGATTACAGGCTGAGCCACAGAGCCCGGCTACTCTTCTTAAGTCTTTACAACTCGAGTGAAGGGGATGCATTTTCTGAACTACAGATGAGGTTAAAGGCATACAGTGGTTTGCTGCCTCAAATGCTAGTATATAGGACAAGAATTGGCTTCTGGTCTAAAATTTACACGTCCTTTTCAAATGCCAAAATTGCTCTGAGTTTCTAATCTACCTTCCATTATCTAAAACTTACTCCAACCACTTGGCTGGCATATGGTAAGTTTTCTCAAGATCATATCTTGCCTGGGAAAAAAAGAAAGAGACATCATTTTATTGATTCCTTTTTGCTTACACATTATATGTATAAATAAAGTGATACAGAGAGAGAAAAAAATTGTTGCTTTTGATTTTGATTTGTGTAAATGCCTGGGTACTTTCTGCCACAGAATAAGTCCCTGAATCAAGTTTTTAAAATCCTGACCTGGAACATATTGCTTCCAGGTTTTTCTCTCATCTTTTAGTACAGCTATCCTTCTCTCTAACCTATTGACTGTATAGGCCAATGTCAGCTACACTGGCCTCTAGTTCTGTAATTTTCAAAGCAAGGTTTCAAGATTCCTCCAGTCTCTTGGTCATTCTTCATCAATATCTACAGTAATGCTGTAGGTGCCTGTTTAAGACATTTCTCATTGTGACTTACACAAAAGAGTATCCCTTTTCTTGATCACTGCTGTAAATTGTTTTCTTGGATTTGACAGGAGTTGGATGTTGTAAATGTCTTGGAAACTCTTTAGTCCTTTTAAAAGTATAGGAGAATAAAACTAAGTAAAACCACCTGGTTACTATCCTCTACTCTGTCTGCAACTATAATTATTAGTCTTTCTCAGCTGATAATGGCAATTGCATATGGTTATTCTAAACTGGAAATCCTGGCCACAGGATCACATATTTCCTGCAAAATTGTATCATCTTATTTTTTCTTATTTTGTCTTTATTTTAAAGATGTGGGGTACAATTCAGGGTTAGGTATACAAATGTTCATTATGCAGGTACCCTTGTTGATGAGGTATGCCCTTCCCTCCCCTAGCAGTTTCCCTCAACTGACAATCCCACCCCACTTTCCTGTCAAGTGTTCCACTACTGCCAATGCCTTTCTTATAATATTGTTTAAGGTCCACTTATGAGTGAGAGCATATGGTACTTTGTTCTTTGTTTCTGTGATAAATCACTGAGTATGACAGACCCTAAATCCATCCAAGTGGCTGAGAAGTCAATATGTTTGTCCTTCTTTATGGCTGCATAATATTCCATTGTGTATACATACCTCATTTAAAAAAAATCCAATCCAACTTCGATGGGCAGCATGGTTGGTTCCGTGTTTTGCTATTGTGAATAGCGCTGCAACAAACATGCATGTGCAGGTATCTTTTTGGTAAAATGACTTGAGTTTTCCAGGTATATTCCCAATAGGGGGATTTTTGGGTCATATGGAAGGTCAATTTCTAGTTCTTTCAGAAATCGCCACATTGTCTTCCAAAGAGGTTGCACTAGTTTGCATTACCACCAGCAGTGTAGAAGTGTTCCTTTTTCTCCGCATCCTGCTAGGAATTTTTTTGTCAAATCATTTATCTGTTTTTCTGCTCCTCTATCACAAAATAAAAATGATCTTCCTAAAAGAAAAATACCAATTGTAAGCAAATTCCTTACAGAAATGAATAAAACCACAAACTCTTAAAGATCAGTTGCTTTGTTATTGTTTTGTTTCGTGCATTAGATATGCTGCTTTGGGAAACCTGAAAAACTTTCTGGTACATTGCTTTGCCTCTCACAGAAAAGCTATACATTAAAAACTGATGTGTGTGTGTGTGTGTGTGTGTGTGTGTTGTTTTTCACTGAAAGGTGGGCATAAAGAGCAGCAATTTAATTTAAAATGACCTTGCTTAACATGTTTTGGACAATGGCTCATTTTTCATCTTACGGCTTTGAAAAGGCTTATTCTGAAAAACTTGCATGTTATATATTTTTATCTTTTTCAGTTTTAGAAAGCAAATCATCTCTGTTGTCATAAGATAAATGTGTGTAAGATTCCTTAGATAAATCACTTATTTGGTTTGTTAAGTTGACAGTACTTGGAACCCGCAGAACAGAATGGTCTTTCTTAGCTATTCATAGTCAGGTGCACACTCACCTTATCCACCAGCATATTCCTCCTCAATGTTCATTTTCCTTTCTGAGAGGCAGAGAAACAGTAATCACTGCTTTCATACCAGCTAAGTGTGAGAGATTGAGTCAAATAAATAAATAATAACAAAGTCATCTGGAATACAGCTGTGATTATAATTGTTTTTAAAGATAGTGGGACTATTTTGTGCCCCGCCCTCAGCTTTATTGGGTATAACTTCCATATAGTAAAATTTCCAACCTTAAATGTATAGTCTAACGAGTTTTAGTAATAGTATACAGAATTTCTTTGTGAGAGCTGTCTTAATAAACTACCATAGACTGGGTAACTTAAACAATACTTCTCCCTGTGTCTTCACATTGTCCTCCCTTTGTCAATGTGCATGTCCAAATTTCTGCTTCTTATAAGGACACTAGTCATTTTGGGATAGAGGCCACTCTAGTTACCTCATTTTAACTTAATTACCTTAGTTCCTTCTAATAACTTTAATTTCCTTTTTAAATAATCTGTCTCCAAATATGGTCACATTTTAAGATACAGGAGGTTAGTTCTTCGACATATAAACTTTTAGGGAGACACAATTTAGCCTATAACAGAGGCAGCCATGTAGAAATTATACCACAGTAATATAAAGCATTTCCATTACCCTAGAAAGTTTTCTCATGCCCTTCTGCGGTGGATCTCCTCCCATGATTTCTGACCAAGGTAACCACTGATATGCTTTCTATCACCATATTTTTATCTGCATAGAATTTTATAGAAATTGAATTATATATTATATAGTCTCTTGTGTTTAACTTCTCATTTTGTATGTTTTTGAGACTCATTCATGCTGATACATATATTAATATTATTCCTTTTTGTTGCTAAGTAGGTGTATCATAATTTGTTCATTCATTCACTAATTGATCAATATTTGAATTGATTCAAGATTTTGGCCATTCTTGAATAGCCAAAGCAATCCTAAGCAAAAAAGGAAAAAGCTGGGAGCATCATATTACCTGACTTCAAATCTTATTATGAGGCTATAGTGACCCAAGCAGCATAGTACTAGTATAAAAACAGACACATAGATAAATGAAACAGAAGAGAGAACTCAGAAATAAAGCCACTTATTTACAACCAACTGATTTTCAGCAAAGTTTATAAAAATATGCAATGGGAGAAAGGACATCCTATTCAACAAATGGTGCTAAAACATGGGTAGCCACATGCAGAGAAATAAGACTGGACCCTTTTCTCTCATCATAGACAAACATTAATTCAAGTGAATTAAATACCTAAATATAAGACCTAAAACTGCAAAAATTTTAGAGGAAAACATAAAAAAAACTCTTGAGCACATTGACTTAGCCAAATAATTTATGAGTGAGACCTTGAAAGCTAATGCAACAAAACCAAAATACACACGTGGGATTTAATTAAACTAAAAAGCTTCTGCACATTGAAAGAAACAAATGACAGAATGAAATGATATCATACAGAATTTGAGAAAATATTTGAAAACTATGCATCTGACAAAGAATTAATACCCAGAATCTACAAGAAAACCAAACAACAAAAAAAACCCCAATAATCCTATTAAAAAATGGACAAAGGATATGAACAGACATTTCTCCAAAGAAGAAATACAAGCAGCCAACAAACATGTGAAAAAAATGCTCAACATCACTAGTCATCAGAGACACACAAATTAAAACCACAATGAGATACCGTCTTATACCAGTCAGAAGAGCTATTATTAAAAAGTCACAGACAACCAATGTTGGAAAGAATGTGGAGAAAAGAAAATGCTTTTACACTGTTAGTAGGAATGTAAATTAGCACAACTTCTATGGAAACCAGTATGGAGATTTCTCAAAGGGCTAAAAATGTATTTACCATTTGACACAGCAACCCTACTGCTGGGTATCTACCTAAAGGAAAAAAAAAATTGTTATATTAAAAAAGACACCTGTGCATGCATGTTTATTGCAGCACAATTTGTAACGGCAAAGTCATGTAATCAACCTAAATGTTTAACAACAAATGATCAGGTAAAGAATATGTAATATATATATCCCATGGAATACTAGACAGCCACAAAAATAAATGAAATTTTGTTTTTGTTTGTTTGTTTTTTAGCAGCATAGATAGAGCTGGAAGCCATTATCCTAAGTGAACTAACTCAGAAACAGAAAATAAAATATTACCTGTTATCACTCATAAATGGGAGCTAAACAATGGGTACCTATGGACATATGGAAATAATAGATACTAGGGACCTTTAAAAGAGGAAGAGTTGGAAAGGGGCTGATGGTTAAAAAATTACCTATTGGGTACAATGTTTACTATTCACATTATGGGTACATGAAAAGCCCAAATCTCACCAGTACACTATATATCCTTTTAAAAAAGCCTGCACATGTTCTCCCTAAATCTATTTTTTTAAAGACAATAATAACAAAAAGATTTTTACTATTGTGCATAAAGCTGCTGTGAACTGTCACATACAAGTCTTTGTATGGATTATATTTTCATTTCTGAATAAACAAATAGAAGTGGGATTGCTAGGTAATATGGTAAGTATATTTGACTTTATAAGATACTAACACACTGTTTTCAAATGTTTTCTGAAAGTAGATATGTCATTTCACATCCCCACCAGCAGTGTATATGAGATTCGGTTTCTTTCTATCCTTTCTCAGTCCTTGGTATTATTATTTAGCCATTCTGATAGGTGTGTGGTAATATCTCATCGTGGATTTAATGTGCACTTTTGTATGGCTTATTTGCCACCTGCTTATACTTTCTGGTGAAATATCTCTTCATGTTTTTGCCCTTTTCTAATTAGATTTTTTTCCTGTTAAATTTTGAGAGTTCTTTTTATAGTCTATATATAAGTTCTTTGTCATAAACGTGGTTTGCAAAAACATTTCCCAGTCTGTAGTTTGTTTCATTCTCCTCACTGAAATTTTCACAAACCTAAAGGTTTTAATTTTGAAAAGGTCAAATTTATCCATTTTCCTGTTATGAATCATGCTTTTGGTGATCCATCTAAGAACTGACTACTTAGCAACAAATCTGAAAGATTTTCTCCTATGATTTTTTTTCTAAATGTTTCATAATTTTATGTTTTACATCAAAGTTAATGATCCATTTTCGGTTAGTATTTATGTAACATTTTATATTTAGGTAGAACTTCATTTTTTTTGTCTGTGTTTGATACACATTGTCCTGATGACTATATTTTAATATTGTATCTTGACATGTGGTAAAATTATTTCTCCCATTTTAATCTTCTTTTTTCAAAATTAATTTTGCTGCTCCAGGTTCTGTGCCTTTCCATTTATATTTTAGAATATGTAACTTTATTTTAGCAAGAATGTGCTATCATGACATATTTCTTGCCTACAGAAGTATAAATAGTGCATAAATGTAAAAGTTAAAAGATGGTAAAAAAATTCAAATTGTTAGTTTAAGAAATAGAACATCTTAAGGACTCTTCAAGTTGTATGTATGCCTTCCTAGCTTATACTTCTTTCCCAATGCTGTTTTAAATTGAAATTCAAGTTGCTTTTTCTTATACCATTACTACTTTTTTTTTTTTTTTGAGTTGGAGTCTCACTCTGCCGCCCAGACTGGAGTGCAGTGGCCACTCCCGGTCACCGCAGCCTCAACCTGCTGGGCTCCTTCGATCCTTCCGTCTCAGCCTTCCAAGTACTGGAACTATAGGCGTGTGCTACCACACCCGGCTATTTTTTTTTTTTTTTTGATTTATTGTAGAGATGAGGTCTCGCCAAGTTGCCCAGGCGGGTCTCGAACCCGCAGGCTCAGGCAATCCACTCACCTCGGCCTCCCAAAGTGCAGGACCATTACTATTTTTATAGTATGCCAAAACTATTCAAACTTTAATTATGTCTGGTTTGATCTGTATAGAAATTGAATCATTCTACATATATTTTTCTTTTTTTTAATAATCAATTTTTTTATTATGATATTGTGGGGTACAGTTAAGGGTTAGGTATACAAATATGCTTCGTTCAGTCACCCTTGTTGATAAGAGGTGTCTCCCCGTCCCCAGACAGATATTGACTACCGTTAATCCCATCTCCCTTCCCCTCCACCCCAATAGTTTCCCACCACTGTCAGTCGTTTTCTTATAGTAATATGTTGGATGTTCAAGGTTCACTATATGAGTGAGAACATGTGATACTCAGATCTTTGTTTCTGTGAGAGGTCACTCAGTATTATAGATTCTAGTTCCATCCAGGTTGGTGCGAAATTCATGATTTTGTTCTTTTTTATGGCTGTGTAGTATTACAACGTGTATAAGTACCACATTTTTTAAATCCAGTCCTCTTTTGATGGACAGCATGGTTGCTTCCAGGTTCTTGCTATTGTGAAAAATGCTGCAA
>CAUYQG010231362.1:0-52648 GCA_963574415.1 Tarsius wallacei | reverse complement strand
CTATAATCCCAGCACTTTGAGAGGCTGAGGTGAGAAGATTGCCCGAGCCCATGGGTTCGAGACCCACATGGGCAACATGGCGATACCTCTATAATAAATCAAGAAAAATTAGCCGGGTGTGGCGTTGCATGCCTGTAGTTCTAGCTACTTGGAAGGCTGAGGCAGAAGGATCGCCTGAGCCCAGCAGGTCGAGGCTGCAGTGGCTGTGAGCGTGCCACTGCACTCCAGCCTGGGTGACAGAGTGGCACTCCAACTCAAAAAAAAAAAAAAAGAGAAAAGAATATAGTGGGGCAGGGGTCTCTCCACATTTGCATTCAATAAGCCTGAGTTGAGCATCCTTTAAGGGACAGGCAAGGCACAGGCTCCAAGACATGGAAGACATGTGTGCTCCCAGCTCACAACTGGGTGGGGAGACAGACATTCCCCTGACACTGACAACTGCACAAATGAAAAGGCACAACCTGGGGAAACTGCACCAAAGAAAACCATAGGGGCTGAGAGGGGATGTTAGTACCGTGGGAAGGCTAAGCCTCCTCTCTAGGGCCTCTGGGGAGATGACTTTGGAGTTGACAGAGGTGGCAGAATGGGGCGGGGAGGGAGTGTTCCAGGCAGAGCGAACAGCCTATTCAGACGCTCTGAGGACCAGGGAGCATGGCATGTTCGAGAAAGGCCCATCACACCTAGTAGAGGCAGTGGAGTGCCGTGTTAACGAATGGCCCTTTCCTAGTTGGGGACCACTAGTCCAGGAAGAGCAATCTCCATCTTGAAGGTGTCTTCCAACCCTTCATTCTCCAGACTAGGAAACCCAGGCCCAAGCAGGGAAGGGCACGTCACATCAGCCTCAGCTTCTGAACGGACTTGCCAGGAAGTTCAGCAAACCCTACGCCTTGGACTCTCTCCTTTGTGGGGTCTGTCATTCATCTTGTATTTGCGATTTTGTACTTCTTTCTTAAAGAGGGCCTCCAAAAGCTACATAAGCATCTTGTGCCCCCAAATCTGGACCTGTCTCTCATGAGAACTCCGGACTTCTGGCTTCAAACCCAACACAATTTTGACGCTGCCTCTAATGTCTGGGGCAGGGTCTGGGCCGCCCAGGGAAGAATCCCCTTTTCGAAGTCAGCGAGGTAGAGTGTGACAGGGATGCCCCTCCCCAGGCCCTGCGTGGGAGGGGTCGGAGGCCCTACCGGTCAGCCCCTCCATACCAATACTGCTGTTTCTCAGAAGCCCTGACCTCTTTCCAAGTCACGTAAGGCCTCCAAAGATCACTTTTGGTTTCTAGCTCATACCCAGGAACTCCTGCTTTTACGTGGTTTATTATCTGTGACTCAGCTTCCCCAAGTGAACTATCTATATCTATCTATATTTTTTTTTGAGTAGGAGTCTCACTTCATCACCTAGGCTGGAGTGCAGTGGCATAGTCATGGCTCACTGCACCCTCTACCTCCTGGTCTCAAGCAATCCTCTCTTTTCAGCCTCAAGTAGCTGGGGCCACAGCTGTATGCTGCCACACCCAGCTAATTTTTTGATTTTTTTGTAAAGACGAGGTCTCGTTGTGTTACCCAGGCTGGGCTCAAGCAATCCTCCTGCCTCACCCTCTCAAGGTAGAGGGATTGTCAGCGTGATCCATGGTGCCTGGCCTGAACAATAAATGTTTGTGTATGATATTCTGCTGGGATCACTTGTTTCTGATACATTCGTCAATTGACAATTGAACCCTGTCCACAACCTCATTCATCTCTCTCCCTCACTGTGGGGCGTACTCTCTCTTTAGACTCAGTCTGTCCAAGAGACTCAGAGACTGCAGAACATATGAGTTATAAGAAGCAGGTCTGGAGTCCCAGAAGGGGGTGTCTGGATCCCAGGAAGTGGCTTGTTTGGGTCACTGAGCCTACATGCCTGAGTGCTGGGATTTTTCCAGATTTTCCTGGGGTGAGAAGACTAGGGAATGATTCTTCCCTTGACCACTCATGTATTCTATAGAAGGTTCCATTAGGGCATCAAGACAGGCTCTGGACAGGTGCTCAATAAGCAATTACTGAATCAATGAATGAACAAATGAATGAATGATGGTACTCAGAATTTTGAGTTCAGCTGCTCAGCCAGCAGGTAGAGTGGTAAACATCATAGTCATGACTGTATTTGCTGGTTGGTAAGACATCTTATTATTTTCCCCAAAATGAACCCCAACGCCACCTGTGTCTTAGACATCTGAATTATGGCAAATCACTGAAGGCGCAAAGCAGAGGCATCACATAGTGTCAGAAAGCAAATCCATACCGGATCACGACACTCTGCCCTATAGTAAGCTGTGTCATGGGGCCAGATGGCATCCTGAGCTCTTCAAAACTCTACCAGAACTATTTCTAATACACATACCATGAAAAAACACTTGGTCCTTCTTCCCACAACAAAGTCCACATTAACTGAATGGCCAGCATGGTGTCTTATATTCTACAAGGAGGCGTTGTGTTTCATCTCAAAGTCAGCACCTCTTGGTCCTGGCGGGTCCTTGAGATTTATTTAGCCAGAGTCCCAACTCCCCTCCTCCCCAGATGTTATAGATGTGGGACCCAGGAGGCCCCGAGGGGATACCCGAGGCATTGGTGACAAGAAGGGATGTCAGGGCACTTCGTCATTCACAAGGTGGGGCCACATATGTCCATCTCGAAAGGACCCTGGCATGAGATATGAGTGCCCATTTTAAAGATGGAGAGAGTGAGGCTAGTAGACACAGGCGTGTTTTGAAGCCAGATCCTATGACTCTAGCTCACAGGCCTCAGGGTCCCATTTCTCAGACGAGAACATCAGGGCCAAAGCAGGCTTGAGAATGGAATCTGTCACCTGACTCCCAGGGTTTTCCATGCACACCGTGCCACCATCCTTGAAGAGAGGAAGGCCTGCCAGGTTCTTGCGTTTCATAACAAGTAGGGCGTCTCCAGCTGACAGACCCCAAGGAGCGGCCCGTCCTCGTTCCCTCTTCACCAGGGTCTCCTTTAAGTTGCTTTGTGAATAGAAACACCCCTTGCTTCTGTCTCCCTAGGACTGGATAGCGACTTCCTCGCCGTGCTGAGTGATTACCCATCGCCTGACATCAGTCCCCCGATATTCCGCAGAGGGGAGAAACTGCGTGTGATCTCTGAGTGAGTTTGCATTCCAAAACTCGCAAAATCCTGGCAAGAGGATGAACTCGGTGTGGGTGGGAATCATTCGATGTTTAGCAATGGTCACCTTGTTCTACTGGGCCCTTGGTCCCATTGTGAGGTGAGACATTTGGCCCACACTGCAATCCTCCTCTTGAATGTAGCTGGTGTTCTAAAACCTTCCGTGGCTCTCTATTGCCTGGGACACAACATTTAAGTTACGTGACTTGGCTTTTGAGACCCTTTCTGATCCAACTTCTTCTCATATTGACCTTGTCTCCCACTATATGTGCAGTGTGGATACCATGTAGTCATGAAGGCTGGGAAGGAGAACCCTGAGTCTGAAAACACTTCTGACAAGAGACAAAAAGTAGTGTCTTCTCTCCTGGGCTTCTCCAATCTGATTCAATATGAACAATAGAGCAGGGCAGGAGTTCTGGGCCTCTTTCATTTTATTGAGAACCTCACTGATGTCGAGACATGGAATTACCTTTGGTCAAATTGCAGGATATTAATCAATAGAGTAAACACTGACTTTTTAAAAAGTTTCCAAGTTTGGAACATCAGTTGGGAACATCAGCTGGTGACCCCTGAGAGGCACTACTGCCAGCGTGTGGGAGGGTTTACCAGCAGACTTGGAAAAGGGAACATCCATTGGATACATACACTTTATTTTATTTATGTATTTATTTGTTTTGAGACAGAGTCTCACTCTGTTTCCCAGGCTGGAGTGCAGTGGCAAAATCACAGCTCACTGTAGCCTCGAACTCCTAGACTCAAGCAATCCTCCTGCCTCAGTCTCCTGATTAACTGGGCCACTGGCACACACCACTCTGCCTGCTTTTTAAATTATTATTATTTAATCATTTGTAGAGACGAGGTCTATCTATGTTGCTCAGGCTGGTCTTAAACCTCGGGGCTCAAGCAGTCCTCCTGCCTTATTCTCCCACAGTGCTGGGATTACAGGCGTGAGCCACTGCACCTGGCCCATATATACTTTAAAAACTAAATTTTCAGATAAGGGGAAAAATTCAGGTCCACGTGTCCAATAACAGATTTTAAGAGGGGTGCCCCACCTGTCCTGGGTTAAATCTGACAACTCTGTTCATCATCCCTTTGCTATTTACCTGTCGCCCTGTCCCCCGTCCCTGTCCAATCTTGTTCCCACAGTGAAGGAGGCTGGTGGAAAGCCATTTCTCTGAGCACGGGTCGAGAGAGTTATATTCCTGGAATCTGTGTGGCCAGGGTTTACCACGGGTGAGTACACGTCTCAAATAGCATCGGCAAGGTGCGGAGTTTACACCGGAGACCCCTAAGACAGGCCAGAGAGGGTCCAACATGGACCCTTCCTTGTTGGACCCTCTTCCTTCCCCAGGGAAAAGGAAGACTCTGGGTCCAGGGCAGGCACTTCCCCTCTGAAAAGGGCAGCTAGGGCGGATGAGCCCCTCCTGCTCTCTGGGACTTGACTTCATCAGCAAAACAAAGGAAGGGGAACTTTTGGTCCCAGCAAGGCGTTCCTGGCACAGAGCAGCAAACGCCAGACCTTATATCATCCTCAGCCCCTCTGAGTTCTGATCCTGCCTCTGTCACTTAGTGGCTGTGTGACAGGGCACAGGCTACTGAGCTGTCTGTGATGGCCCGTCCAATAGAGATCACAATGCAGCTTGACAGGGGTCGTGATACACAGTAACAAGACCAAGGCGTAGGAATGCAGGAGCATGAGGTGGGGTGACGCCTGGGCAGTGCTGGAGTGGTGTCATGCCACACACAGCAAGCGGCCTCCGCCCAGTGGCGACATCCTTAGCAAATATCCAGAAGCGCTCGGAGGAGGCTGACTGCCCACAGTGCTTGCGTGCCCAACTTGGCAAGTGGAGAAGATGGCAGGGAGGAGCTTTAGAAAGCCAGGCTCAGCTGATGAGAAGACAAGCACACCGCTTCCTGCTGTCGCTGTGCAGGGGAGGCCTTGCAGCCTCCCGGTGGCTTTGGGGCACAGAGCATGTGGGCACAAAGCTTGGCTCCCTTCGCTCCAGGTGAGGGTCCCAGAAAAGTCGCTTAACTTCCTTGAGCTACACCGTCCTCATCTGTCAAGTGATCCAAACTGGAACTTGGCAAAGAAGTGCTCAGCATATAGAAATGGAAGGAAAAGGGAGAGGAAGGAGGAAGGATCTTTTTTTTTTGAGTTGGAGTCTCCCTCTGTCGCCCAGACTGGAGTGCAGTGGCACGCTCACGGCCACCGCAGCCTCGACCTGCTGGGCTCAGGCGATCCTTCTGCCACAGCTTTCCAAGCAGTCGGAACTACAGACACACGCCACTACGCCCGGCTAATTTTTGTGATTTTATTGTAAAGATGAGGCCTCACCAAGTTACCCAGGCTGGTTTCGGGCCCCTGGCCTCAGGCAATCCTCTCGCCTCAGCCTTCCAAAGTGCTGGGATTATAGGCTGAGCCATCGCGCCTGGCTGGAAGGGTCATTTTTCTAAATATTAAGCCACTTCTTCATATTTGGAGAAGGACTTTGCATGCCACTGCTCGTCGGATAAAGCAGTGATAACCCTCTGAATCTTTGAAGATGGGACTCAGTGCATTTAGTTTCAGCACTGATGATCTCCATTATGAACACCAGAGGCCATTTCTGTGTTTAGGATGACAAAGGTGAACAAGGCATGACTCTTCTGTATCAGCTGCTTGCCACGGATCATTCATTCACTCATCTGTTCATTAGCAAACACGCACCAGCACCTTCATGTTGAAGATGTGAGGTCTGGGCAACTTGGCGAGACCTCATCCCTACAATAAATCAAAAAAATTAGCTGGGCATGGTAGCGTGCGCCTGTAGTTCCAGCTACTTGGAAGGCTGAGGCGGAAGGATCGCAGGAGCCCAGCAGGTTGAGTCTGCAGTGGCCAGGAGTGGCCATTGCACTCCAGTCTGGGTGACTGAGACTCCAACTCAAAAAAAAAGAAGATGTGAGGTTGAAGCCGGCAGGAGGGGGCGTGGGGGATGACCCAGAGGAGTACCTTACATTGGACCCTAGGGGGCTGCCCATGAGATGCAGTAACGTTCTTTCATGTGTAGAATAGGAAGGGAAGCAGCGAAGGACAGTCATTACGGAATTGGGTGGCGCAGAAAATTACGTTCTAACTTGGCTCTACCAATTCCTGACATGGTAACTTGGACAGATCACTTAACCCCTCGGACCCTCGGTATCCTCCTCTGTGAAAGTGAGATTATACTACCTGTCTTAGAGGGCTGAAATGAGGGTTGGTTTCAAGTGCTTCACGTGGTGGGCAGGGCATTCCCTCCTTTCCTGGGGTAGGCCTGCTCGGAATACTCACGGCTGTCCCCTTCCTTCCCAGCTGGCTGTTTGAAGGTCTGGGCAGGGACAAGGCAGAAGAGCTGCTGCAGCTGCCAGACACAAAGGTCGGCTCCTTCATGATCAGAGAGAGCGAGACCAAGAAAGGTGAGTGACCTCCCACTCATCTGCCCACACTGGGCCAGACCGCCATTTTGCTTCCAGCTGACTCATTACAGGCCTTCATTTTCCTTCCTACGTGCACACAAAGCGACCTAATGTTAGGCCCGCATAAGAGCCAGGGGACCAGAAGCGGACACGGGTGCCCAGCTGGGCATGGCCACAAGCCTGGCCAACGTCAGGCCCGGCCGACTCCCGCAGGGACACTTTCCAACCACTGCGAACAAGCCCGAATGCTGGGTGTGGGCAGCGTGAGGGGCAGATCAAACATGGGCTTGTGGCACAGGCCACCTGTGTGCCCGGTTCTGTGACTGACTTCTCCGGCCTCGGTTTTCTCATCCGCAAAATGGAGAGAAAACCCCTTCCTGACAAGGCCGTGGCGAGATTCAAATATAATCATATTTGTGGCATCCTTGCTGTGTGGGAGGCCCCCAACGTAAGTTTCCTCTGTTCCCCGTAATTAAATTAGGCGGTTCAGTGAACCAGGACAGGCAGATGTCCACTCTCACGTGGCCACCGCCATCTTTATCATGATCATTCCCCGCCTCCTATGCGTTAAGTAACTCAGTAAGACCGCGAGTAGCACTGGCTCTCCGTCATGTTCAGAGCCAGGCTCCTCAATTCCAGTTTCAGCCTTTCGGATTACCAAGACGTCACCTCCTCTTGCTAAGCCTCATGGCCCCTTATCTGTAACACAGGGTTTACAGTAGGAAAGCGCTTAGTATCTCGTACCATGTCTGGTACATAGTGAGCGCGTAAACTTGGCCGGAACAAAATGCTTAACAGCTAGGACTTTCTAAAACTAAATTAATAATAATGACTTTGGGGCAACCCCTCCTCCCACTGTGGGAGCTTTTCTGTCCTCTCAATAAATTCCGCTTTCTAAAAATAATAAGAAGAATAATAAGAAGAAGAATAACGACGTTGTAAATAGAGCAGATAGCTTCAAGTTTTTAGCCTGTTTCTTGCACACCTGCTATCAAAGAAGAGAAGACACTGCCACCAAGAGCACTCCCCATGCACCTATTAAGTGCCGGAGTACCTGGTGCTGGAACCCTCCCCCAAAATGAGCATCCACCTTGCTGTGGGGGAAGCAGGGTCATATCTATGGGATGGAAAAAAAGAGCCAAGAACAACTTTTTCCTCCAAAACCTGAATCTGCTGGAGTTCCACAAGATCAAAGCAAAGGCAAAATGTCCCATGCGTGTCCCAGGGGTCCCCTGAGGCAGGACACGCCAACTCCTAGGAAACTCTTAGGCAGGCCCAGCCAAGGGGAGGAGGGCCCCCAAGTGGGTGCCACAGCTCTAAAAATAAAGAAGTCCGGGGCAGCTCTGCGATCTTCCTGGCTGGGTAGGTGTGGCTGCCCCTCCCTTGAGTATGCAAAGGTCTAATGATTTTCCACTAGCTACCCTTAGCCTGCTGGGAAGGCACACCCAGGGTTGATTCCGGGCAGGCCTGGGGCGCCTGGAGGAGTCCTGCAGGGGACAAGATTCATACCCGGGCAGCATCCTCAAGCCATGCCCCTCTGGCCACATCCCTCAGGGCCTCTGAGCCTGTTTCTATATAAAATATTTGGGGATGCTACCTCCCAGGGTCTTTCTGAGCATGAACAGAGACATTGATTAGAAATAGCAGGGACAGCAGAGACGCAGGCAAGGCAGGCCCCCATTCCTCCTCATGGCCTCTTCAGTGCCTCACTCTGGGAACCCCAGAAGACAGAGCAGAGAGGACCCCTCAACATGACCTGACAGTTTTTTCACTTTTCATTTGAGGAAATTCAGGCAGTGCCCAAGGCTCCGCTCTTACCAACCCACCCTGGGCCATTACTGTAACGACATGTAAGGAGAAACAACACACCTTTCACGGGTTTCTTAGAAAAATGTCTCAACTGCTCCAAATTTCTGAGAAAACCTAGCATAAGTCAGAGGGTGAAGGGACCAGGAAAGGGGGGGTATCACTGTAAGGTACCTCTCAAAGGGGTGATGTGGTGGTAGGTTCATTGCCTGGGACCTGGCTGGCGGGGGAAAGGACAGGGCGAAGAAAAAAACGAAACAAAACTCTTGGAGTGTGCCCAGGAAAGATTCAAGAATGATCATGGAACTGCAGGATACAACCAAACTCTGATCTAATTAAATATAATTAAATCACTAAGGCAGAAAAAAAAAGAAAGAAAAGAAAAACAAAAAAACACCAGGCTGAAATTGACAGAATTAACAAGGAGAAAATGCCTCAAGGGGCAGAATGGGCCACTCCCCTATAAACCCTGTCCCACCAACGCTGCCACACCACACATTTGAGGGGGCCTTACCGTGATAGCCCCCTTTCCTGGTCCTATTCCCTCTGACTTATGGTTGGCTTTTCCAGAATTTGGAGCAGTAGAGAAATTTTTCTAAGCAATCCATGATTTTGATTCATCTGATTCATCAGATTAGATTAAGCTCTAATCTAATTTGTCATCAGGAGTCTCAGAAGGATAGGGAAGACCCCAGATGGCTTTTTGGTTTGCTTGTTTTTTATTTTTTATTTTAAGGATGTGAGGTACAAGTCAGGATTGGGTACACACGTGGTCTAGGTACAGGTGAAGTTTGGGCCTCCCTTTGGTCCCCACTTCTCCTGGTTTGGGATCAGGTATCCTGATTGATGTTATGTGCCCCCCTCCCCTGGCAGTGTCAATCCCTTTCTTGTAGTGTTATGATAGTTGTTCAGGCTCTGCTTATGAGTGAGAACATGTGGTACTCGATTCTTCGTTTCTGTGATAGATCACTGAGTATGACACTCTCCAAATCCATCAAGCAAAGAGACTAGACCTGTGTGTCTGAAAACCTAGGCCACAGCCGGGTTGAACACATCACACTCTCTCGTGTTCTCCAACAGGGGATACTGCTAAGCTGAAAGGGTTCCAGTGGTGGGAGGGGGCAGCGTCCCAGCTCCCCAGCATCATGGTTGCCTTCCGGGGGCGGGGACACTTCTCTGCCTCAGCCGTGGGGGGCAGACTGGCCGGGTGCCCCTGGATGGGACCGGGTGGAATGCACTGACCTGTCCTTATCTTCTGCAGGGTTTTATTCGCTGTCGGTGAGGCACAGACAGGTGAAGCATTACCGCATCTTCCGCCTGCCTAATAACTGGTACTACATTTCTCCACGGCTCACCTTCCAGTGCCTGGAGGACCTGGTGAATCACTATTCCGGTAAGAGACGCTTGACTAAGACCGCCTGCCACATGGTCTTAGCTAATTGCTCTGCGGCATCAGTCTGGGATATGACAGGGTCACCCGTAAACGCCTGTGATTGACTCCCACCTTCTACCATGCAGCCTTCTTGAAACACTCTCTTCTTGTTAATTCTGACTGTCAATTTCAGGCAGACACAGACAGCCGGTGGATGCTGCCTTAGTAAGCCAGATGCCGCTCATCTCAAATTCACCCCCTCTCTACCTGTAGATAAGATGATTAGGGTGCCCCTAGATCCAACAAGCTTGCACTTCCTTAAGTGGGCCATGCATTTCTGAGCCTCTGGGGCTTCATTCTGGAATGCCACTCATTTTCCCTTTCCTGCTCGTCCAAATCCTCTTCAGCCTCCAAAGCCAATGTGAACCCACCTCTGTGCCGAAGTGTTAGCAGTTAGAATTTGTTTCCTGTCTTCTCTGCTCCCTATCTTCTCTACCAGGATCTCATCTTCCTAGTGATTTCCCCATGTGGCCTAGTTCATCAAGCACTAGCCTGTGTTCCCCCCAAGCTCCTAAAGACTGGGGATTATACTTTATTCCTCCATGTATCCTTCCTGGACTCAGGAGAGAGAGCCAGTTTTTCCCAGCCTGACCTAGATAAGTAGCGTCCTCCAAGATGGCGGACATCCAGTGTGGTTTTGATAGAGATGATGGTGCAGGGTTGAGCCAGAGGAGGGAGAATTGAGTTAGACTGTGAAAGGTCTGAATGTCAGGTCAGGTGTTGGAAAAGGGAGAAGCTATGGAAAAAGGAGAAGCTGTAAACAGTTGACCAAATTCCTAAAAGATGGCTCTGGAACCTCTGTGTTCATGTCTCAGACCTGCTCACCATTAGCTGGGCAACCTTGGGCTGGTTATTCACCTCTCTGAGCCGGCCTTTCCTCATCTGTGTAATGCAGATTGTAATAGCACCCGTCTCCTCAGCATGTCGTGAGGATTCAGGGAGTCAGTACACAGAAGGCAGGTAAAGAATGCCTGGCCCGGAACTGCGAGTCCTCTGAAAACCAGCTGCTGCTACTCAGGCAGGACTTCACCTTCATCTTCTTCCTCTGCCAAATTGGAGGGAGGAAGAGGAAAAAGCAGAAGGAAGCTGCTTTGGCTTGGCCAGTGTCTTCTCTCTTCTGGGTTCAGGATGCTCGAGCTCACACCCCTGGGCTACTTGGCTGGCATTCTCTAGGACACAGGGTCTTGCATTGAAGAAGAAAAGGGCATTTCCAAGCAAAAGGTGCCCACGGGCCTCTGGTTATCACTCCTGGCCATGGGAAGCAGCAGGGCATGAAGGAAAAAATGGCTACTCGGGAGGGGGCAGGGCCACGCTTGGATCTGTGCCATGTGAGACCTTGGCTAGGCCCTGCGTCTTTAGAGTCATGGCTCCCCATTGACGGAGGAGGGTGACACTGGTCCCCTAGCAGATGACGGAATGAAAGATGATTAAACACGAGCGTTGATGCCCCGTGGTCAGCAAAGCCTGTCACGTAGCAGATGCAAAATAAACGATAACAAATCTGACTTCTGTGATAACCCGAGTCCGCAGCAGCTGGCTAAAAATGAAAGAGGAAGGAGTCCTGGAAACAGCCAGCTTCTGCCGGGTATGAGCAAAGTTTGGTTGTGGTATTTGGCTTTTAACAACAATCATCGGAGGTGTATGGAGACCATAAGTTTTGCATAGACAAAAGCAAACACGAAAAAGATGCTGCCCCGGCAGAGCTCCTGGGGACCGGGAGGCCATGAGGCTGCAGGGCCCGGTCGCCGAAGTCCGCCTGGGACTGCGTGGCCATGGGCGGATCTCACACGAGTGCGGCACTCATGGCTTCCCAAAATATATGAAGGGGGTCCCCGAAAAACCCAGGATTTATTTATAAAAACTTGCATATTTATTCTTATGTGTTTAAACTTGTCACCCTCAAAGTACTCTCCGTTTGATGCAATACACCTATAGAGATGCTTTTTCCGCTACTGAAAACAACTTTTGAATGATTTAATTTGGATGCTTTTTAGGGCTTCTGCTGTTGTTTGTTTCACCTTTTCCACACTGGCAAAACATATCCCTTTGAGGACTTTTCTCATTCGGGGAAACAAAAAAAAGTCACTAGGGGTGAGATCGAGTGAAATAGGAGGGTGGGGTACAGGGGTCATGCCGTTTTTTGGTCAAAAACTGCTGAACACAGCGTGGTGTGGGCAGGTGCACTGTAAAATCACCCATCATGAAATGGGCAGACGCATTGAAACAATCTCCAAAAAAGAATGTACTGAAGCCGAATGCAGCCTCTCTCAACAATGCTAGCTGGTATGCTGATGCCGATGGGTTCCTAGAACACTTACAAGTAAGGGAAGCCTGTCCTACAAGAAACCCACCCTCCAAAAGATAATTCTGTTTTTTTGGGGGGGAGGGGGGTCCTCTCTCGTATTCCTGGCCACTGAGTCACTCAAAGGATTCTAGGCATCAGTTCACCTCTGAATAGCTGGAAAGGGTCAGAAAACCTGGAGCAATTCCTATGCTCCTGTGGGATCCCAGAGTGGAAACCACAGGGCCCTTCCACCTCCCACTGGATTCTTCCTACAGGCTATGGCACAGAGAAATGGTGCACCAGGGGTCAAGCAGACATCTTTGTTTTACAGGTTGCTTGTATTTATTCATCTGCTGCCTTTGGGCCATTTACTGAATATCTCAGAGCTGTTTTTGGTTTTTTTTTCATCTACAAAATGGGATCACTAACATGCAACTATCTTCACAGGATTGTGGCTAAGATCAAAAATAAACAAACCAAAAATCACACATTTGAAAAGTTGGGCACCTAAAGTTTTCCATGCATGGTGTAACTAAGAGGACAGAGGGACTGGGGTACAAATAAATTTTAAAGTATGGCTGGAAAATGAGGGATGGGAAAACCCTTGACTGTAGCATTGTTGGTTGAGAGGAACGAGCATTCTGGCCAGCTGTGTAGACGCATGAATTAGAAGAGGATGTCTAGATCCCAGAGACGGCTGCAGAGAGTCATTCTTCTCCTAGGAGGCAATCAGTTGCTTTTGCAACGAGGCAGCGAGGGGGGTTTTGGTCCTGTTTCTGTGGCCCTGAGCAAGTGACTTGACCCCAGGACCTTCAGTTTTCCTCATCCTCCAAATGGTCATAAAAACACCGACTGCCCAAGGTTGGTTGGAGTGGGGCCTCAAAGAGACCAAGTGAGGGAGGTCACTCATCGCTGGGTCCCCGTCACGTGCTTCTAAGTGTTCATTCGCTTGCTCGTTGTCAAAGTGTATTTTTCATCCTAAGCATGAACTCTCCGTGGAAGGGCATTCATCACGCGTCCCTGCCTGTGCCGTAGGCGGTGGCTGATTTCTCTAGTCTTTGAACTTGACTTCGTCTTCTTTGCCTTATCACCCAGGGGGTCGTTTCAATTCCCAGCCCGTGGCAGGTCATTATTTTAGACCCACATCCAATTAAGCTTCCCTCTTACCTCCCAGGTCTCCGAGGGCGTCTGTGTGGGTGGACGTTCAAGTTCATAGCCAAAGTCAGACTGAAAACAATAAAAAGAGGCATGTCCCTGACAGGCTGGGTGTGTGTCTCCAGCGACAATTTCCTTTTGTTCTTTAGCAAGGACACCCCAGAGAGCGCACCATAAATCAGATGGAGGCAGAGCCTGTCAGGGGTGGGCTACGCTTTCTAAAACCTGGTGACGTGGTAGCTCCAAATTCAGGGGCGGCTCAGTCCCACCGGAGACGAGCAGCATCTCTTGCCCTTGGTCAACTGACCTCCCGTGTCTCCCCTGGGGTGCAGGAAAAGCACTGGGGTCTTCAGCCTGGGTAAGACCACACGGAAGTCCCTCAGTCTGAGTACAGGGAAATCAAGTCTTTCTCATGATAACATGGGCTGAGGAAGCCTGGAGGAGATGGAAGCCACCTCTTGTTTTGTTGTTGTTGTTGTTTTGTTTAGTTTTCGGGTCTGGGTCTCACTCTGTTGCCCAGACTGAAGTGCAGTGGCATGATCATGGCTTACCACAGCCTCAACCTTCTGGTCTCAGGCAGTTCTCCAGCCTCAGCCTCCCAAGTAGCTGGAACCACAGGCGCTCGCCACCACTTAATGTGTCTAGAAGGATGAGGGGCCTGGGAGCTCAGAGCGTTCATATGAGCCAAGGGAACAAAGAAATGGGTCCATTTCCTCTTCTTTGTCTCTATGCATGAGTGTCTAGAGTGGGAGAGAGGCTGTCCTCATACTCCCTTTGCCCATGTTCCCTCTTTCGCCTCGTTGGCTTTGCCCCCTCTCTCGTGCTGCGTCTTCACACTTCTTGTGGCTGTTCTCCCTTCCCTCTCCCCATCTCTCTTTTCTCTGACCTTGCCCCCTCCTCTTCCTCCTTCCTTCCTCCTCCTCTGCCTCCCTTGCCCCTTTCTTTCATTGTTTATCTTCTCTTTCTTCCTACAACTGTGCGCGGCATACCCGTGATGTCTAGACACTATTCTGTGTACTCGGGGGATCAGCGTTGCATACAGCTCCCAGGGTGTCGTTTCAAGAACTAATGGAATCGGGCCTTCGTGGAAAATACTGGAAGGCCGAGGCCTCACTTGGGCACCCACGTGTCCCCCCGTTCCCCTCATTTGCAATTGAGGAAAGTAAAGCTCAGACAGGTTCAAGGTCATGTACGATCGTATGATGGGGCAGAGCTGAAATTCAGACCCAGGTTTGGCTGATTCTGGATCCCAAGCCCCCCTCTCTGCCCATGCCACGCTTCCCGCAGAGCACGTGGGGGTGCACTCACACTTCTCAAACAACTGGGTGCAGGACGATGCTCAGCCTTGCCACTACCAGCCACGCCCCTTTCCAATCCCGGACTCAGTTTCCTTTCGACAACAGACAGGGAGCTGTACTGGCTGGTGTGTCAGGTCCGCACCCCACACTGGCCACTCCATCCCCACACCGGCCACTCCATCTGACCAGCTGTCTGCTTCCCTCCCCAGAGGTGGCCGATGGCCTGTGCTGTGTGCTTACCACACCCTGCCTGACACAGAGCACAGCTGTCCCAGCAGCGAGGGCCCCCAGCTCGCCTGTCACCTTGCGCCAGAAGACCGTGGACTGGAAGAGGGTATCCAGGTGGGTGTGCCCACGTGTGTGTGTGCATGCACTCCGTGAACATGTGAGCATAAAACAGAGTACATGTGCCTAGCACATGGAAACCATAGCCAGTGTCAGCAGGCCCTCCTGAAGCCTGGGGGTGAGGAGTGGGTACCTCCAGCAGGTGTAGACCAGGGAATCCCACTGACATCCGGGACCCCTGGGAGGCCAACCCAGCCTCAGGCCTCACGGAGTGTGTGACTACTTCCCGCCAAAGCCCTCAGCCCCCAGTTCTGAAAGTATATACTGAGCCCCTGTCCAATGTTAGCAGTGCATTTTTCTAGCTCAAATACACCAACTTGCTTTTTTCTATTATTAGGATCCTAGAATGCAACATATGTCATGCTTAAACTAATATTATTTAAAACCCTCTCACAAAGCTTAAACACACCAGCAAAATCCCCGGGTAACTTTGCTTCTTCTAAGGGGAACAAAATTTGAAAACATAATAATAATAATAATGATAACAATAATAATAATAATAATAAAACTTCTACTAATTTGTCTGTTTAGTCTATTGTCAGCTATGGAATTTTAAGGGATATTTGTAATTTAAGACTGTTGAGTTATCTTAATAATTAAACATTTAAACATTAATCCAGACATCCCATTGGAAAATTCAAAGAAAATCAGAGATCAAAATTACATGAGAGATAAGTAAAACTGATCTACCTTATAAATAACATAAAGAAATATCCACTAAAATTTAGAGTTGGGAGTTTTAGCCCTTCAAGGAAACAGTGGTTCAGACAGGTTAAGTGATTTTTCCAAGATCGCACAGCTCACACATGTAAGACCCAGAATTCAGACAATAAGTGAGAGAAGTATTAACCAGACTCTTCTCTTCTTCATCCCTTCCTGTTCTCATCCTGCCACCTGCCATCTTCTCCTCTCTCCACGTGCCTCTGTGTCTCCCCCTCCTCTGGCCCCTTCCCTTCCGACTCGCAGATTGCAGGAGAACCCCGAGGGTGCCGAGAACCCACTCGGGGTGGATGAGTCCCTCTTCAGCTACGGCCTGCGGGAGAGCATTGCCTCCTACCTGTCCCTGACCAGTGATGAGAATGCCTCCTTCGACAGGAAGAAGAAGAGCGTCTCCCTGATGTACAATGGCAGCAAGAGGAGGCGTTCCTTCTTCTCGCCGCCGTACTTTGAGGACTAGCCAGAGGACAGATGCCGTGGTTCACGCCCAAGGGGAACGGAGGTTCCGACTCTCACTGGGACCTTGCACAAAGCAGGGCTCCCTGGTCCCCAGGGAGCCTCGCATCTTCCAGAAGCTGAGAGAAGCCACAGGGAGACTAAACTGGCATCTTCTCTGTCCACATCATGACCAAAGGAACCCCGCCCCGGTGTCTGATCGGTACTGTGGCATCAGGATATGCTGAATCATGACATGCCGGGCAACACAGGGGGAGGCCCGGCATGTGTGTGTGCACGTCGTGTGTGTGGGAAGGACACGTCTCACAAGGACATGCACCAGGACCATTCTCCAAGCAGTTTTCCAGTCGCTTACACAGTGAGGTTACCAGAGAGAACTTCTTATGAGCCGGAGAGTGAGATGGCCCCAAAGTGGTGACCTGACAAAGGTCTGGGCTTGCAGATAGATCGATTTTTTTAAACCAATGAACCAAGATCTTGAATATGCGTCTTCTCTCTTTTGAAAGGAACTCTGTGACATTAAATGTTAGCCCGAAGGACTCCTCAGCCCTGAACCAGGGGATGCTTTTGGCATGGCCCTGCACCACAGCCACATGGGCTGAAGTCAGGTGGTCTCCCTGGTTCTGAAGGGGGCACTGGAAGTGGAGGAGGGCTGGCTGCTGGGGAAGGTGAGGGGGCAAGCCTGGCATGGTGCCAACTTCCCACGTGTCCCACCACTGCTTTGCAGCGCAGAATCTTCCTTGGGATGCTGGATTCTTGCCTGTATCAGCGCATCAACTGTGAATTTAGAATTGTCTGAAGAGGCATTGTGTTAAGTCCTAGAGAAGGTGCCAGGCCACACACTCACACGCAAAAGAAAAAAAAAGATGAATAAGCCACAGTGCCAACACAGGGGTTCCCGGGGCAGACAGGGAGAGAGGCGTATAAACTCATAAAATGCAACAGGAGAAGTCAACACACGACTTCGGGAGGGACTTGAGGCAGGTGAGGGTGGCCTAGGGGCCCATGTCCCCAGCTCATCTCCAGAGAGGGCAAGGGCTGGCTAGACTGAGTAGGTAAGAATGCTTGGATTTTTTTTAAGGCATCAATGCATTCTAAAGGGTGGATCCATTTGGCGTTTTAGTCTAAGAAAAGTCTGGCATCCACATTAATAAAAATGTGAAGCTCGAGGGAAGTTGGGGGTCAGAGTGGACCGATGCTGTCATCTCTGATTTTAAGGGACAAGGGAGAAAACATCACACAGTGGGAGAGGGAGGAGCAGGGATCCCAGACTGCCACCGAGTCCTGCAAGGGAGGAGGCTGCAGACGGAGCCAGGACTCATTTTCCCCATTTCACAGGGAGGTGGAGGGGAAAGGGTGCATGCCTGTGGTCTCTCTCGCGGCCCACGAAGTCTGTCTGCTCCCACCAGCATTCCGTCCGCCTGAGCTCATCGTGCTAGTGGTGTGTGTCTATGCATTTCCACGGCTTTCTGTATCGTCAGCTCCCAGTGTGTTTATACAAGGAGACATCTGTGCTTTCCTTCACAATCCCAAAAGCCTGTTTCAAAAGGACCAGCCAAGGCGTGAGAAATCAATGTAACGCCTTGGACACTGACCTTCACCAGCAGGCAGGGCGACCTCCTGAGATCCAGATGTCTGTACAGGGTCTTATGTGTGATTTTCCGTCGTGACGAAGGGGATCGGAACGTTCGGGGCGCACCGGGGTGGGGGGATTTCTAAGTGGGAAGCATTACGTTTTGCTCAATCTTGTATTTATTCCTGATTAAAATAAACCTAATACGTATTGAACCCTCGGCGTGTGGGAGCGCTTCCGGGTGGGGGTGGGTGGGTGACTCATTCAGAAACTCTGTGGGTTTCAAGATTTCAAATAAACGTGGAACCGGGAGTGCAAATGGAGAGAGGGAGGGAAGACCAAGGCACAGCTTGAGAACCCAGCGATGGTCACCAGGGCAGCATGTCCTTGAGGGACAGCCTCAAGAAAGCCAGATGGTGCCACTCGGGAGGGCATCTTATCAAACTTGAAGGTCAAGGGTGTGATATGCTTTCTAAAGCTCTAAAGCAACTGTCTTGCCTGGATTCTTCTGTGTATTACTTGTCATACCTGGGCTGTTAGTGCTTTCGAGAATTTCTTTCTACAAATGTTTTTTTGGACATAGATGACATAAACAGTGCTCCAGGTGCCAGGGCTATCGTTGTGGGAGGCAGATGGGATCTCCAATGTCACAGAGCTTGATATCATAGACAAAAAGCTTGGTGACCATGGTGAGAACGGGCCGAGGCAGCAGCCAGTCAGTCATGGTGTCCTTCGAATTCATGCTTAGGAAAGGCCTCCAAGGGAGGCAACGTCTCAGCTGAAAGGTTTAGGAGGTGTGTGGAAACTCTAGGATTCGTGGGGCATCTCCTGAAGTCAGGAACAACACTGCCCGCTGAAGGAACTAAAAGAAGACACGTGCATTGGAGGGGCTGGGCTCAGGGAGCTGGGGAAGGAGGGAGGGCCCTGGGTGGGGGGAGTTAGGGTCCATTCCAGGAGAGGCAGGGAGCCATGGAAAAGAGGGAAGTGATGTCAGCTCATTGATATGTTTAGAAAGACCACGCTGGTTGTTGTGTGCAGGAGGAATTTTTAAAATTCCAGCTTGTACTGTCTATTTGCTCCACAGAGTGTGAAAATAAAGGGACGGAAAATTTTTCATGAGTAAATGAACAAAAGGAAAACTTGTTTTGCATTTTGAGGCAAAATGGAATTTCAGGTGAATGTGCATGATATAAGGGTGAACAGAGTTGTCACGAAAGAACCAATACATTAAGAATAGATGATGGAAAAAAGAAAAGATGATTGCAACTGATGTCAATGGAATGATGTAGTTTCAAAGTACATTAAGCAACTATGATAGGGACAAGTAGATAAATCAGTAAATTTATTTGGACATTTTAATACACAAATCTCAGAAACTGATAGACTAATACAAAGTAGGTAGATTTTGATAATACTCTGTAACTTTTCTGCCAAAAAACAAAAAAATATGGGAGCCTCCATTAGGTCACAGATAAAGTCCTAATACATTTGAGAGTTAGCATCTTTCACTCCCTGCTCTGCGATGCTCATGCAATAAAATTGGAAATCAAATTGCAAAAGGATGAATAAAAATTCTAGAGATCTAAAACCTAAAAGAATTACGCTGATAGGGAAGAAAATAATGTAAGAAAAAAAATACTTGGAAATAAATGACATACTGCTGTTTTTCAAAATTTCTGATGCATAGTTGAGAAAATAGTGCAAGGAAAACTTACTGCTTGAAATACAGATCAGAAAACAAAAAAATAAAAGCAATGAGGTCAGTTTTCAACTCAAGAAGCTAAAAGATCAACAGATAGTCAAGGAAACAAGAAGACAGTAATGATCCATAAAATAGATATTTTAAAACACAGTCATGGAGAAGATGTTAAAAATTGCTATAATAGTAAGGTTAACGTGATGGAGAAAAGTATAAAGAAGCATGACCAAGAAAGACAGTGAAGGAGAACAAAAGCAAATCAAATGCAGTTCTGCTTGTAATTCCACCAGTGAGAGGGAGTGTGTCCCTTCCCAGAAAAGCCCTAACTCAGCAGAGATGACTTTTCTCCCTCTCCATGCCTTCCCTTCTGTCTGGAGCCCCTGGTAGCTCAGACTCAACCTGCAGATGAGGACAAGGCCCTAAGGAATGACAGAGAAACATCTAGATAAAACCAGGCCTCTGAGTGATCAGGAGACACCTGGATTGCTCACCTCAGGAAATGTTATGAGAAAGAAACAACAACAATAATATCAACAACAAACAAGAGAGCTTACTTGTCCTCTAAGCTGGTGGGTCTCCTTGTTATAGGAGCTGAAAATTTTGCTCCAAGAGAGACAGAAGGAAATCTGTCATTATTTTGGGGTGATGAGATCACTTCCCAGAAAACCCAACAGAACCAGCAGGCAAAGCATTAGACATAATGAGAGAGCTCAGCAAATTGCTAAACCAACTTATTTTCCTGTGCCAGTGTTTACAAGCTGGAAAACGCAATGGAAAAGAAGACACAGTGGACAATGGCATCCAAACTACGGCACGTGTAGGCGCTTGCCTCATAAAAATTTCACAAAGCTTTTACAGAAAAATGTTCAAAACTCTATGAAAATGCCTAAGAAGGCAAACATACTATGTTCATGGCTATGGTGTTAACCTGATTCATGGATGTAAGGCTCAACATCATGAAAGTGTAGGTAGCTTTTTCTGAAATTGATTGATAAAGTCTATGAAACTATATTCAAATTCCTAGTAGGGATATTAGAGTGAAAAAGAAAAAAACCTCAACAAATGTATTCTAAAATACATACGAAAGCATCAAAGCCCATGAATAGCTAGATCAATTTTGAATAGAACAAGCCTAGGGAGACTGCCCACACTGAGATATTCCGCAAAAACAATTGGAAACAGTGCTCTGGGCCCAAATTACCACCTCCCTCCCTGCCATCCACTCAGCACTGTCTCTGACTGGGGGCTGAGCTAAAAGCATTCAACTCATGTAAGTTTCCAAGCACCCAGTCCTAGGAGAATTGGGATGAGAGATGTTAGAAACATAACAAGCATATAAAGTATGGCAGAATTTCTAAAAACTGCAAGATGGAAGTATTTTCACGCAGGTCAGATTCTTTGTATTTTGAGAGATGGGGGAAGACTTGGAGGTTTTGTTTCAGCTGAGCCCTGAAGGATGGCCGGAACGTTCCAGGTGAACACAGAACATGCTGACCACAGGACAGAGATGCAAAAATCCAGAGGAAGGTATGGCAGGGAGCCCGGACTGTAGGATTTTTGTGGGAATAGAGCAAGACAAAAGGCAAGAAAATTTAGCTGGAGGCCGACTCCCAAGGCCAGGCGTTCATCTAGAGGAATGCAGAATTGGGGCAATGTCCTAAGACAGCAAGGGAAATGCTTGCTGGGTCCCATGAGTCACAGCCCAGAGGACATGACCTCCTCTGTCTTCTCTTCAAACTGGCCAGAGGGCAGAGTCACAGAATACATGCTTGGAACAAGCCTCTCTGCCCTTCCCCCATCCTGGCCCCAGGGCAGGTAATATATCCTGGGACCTGCTTTTGTTCTCCCCTTAGCAAGGGAAGGGGGACCCTTCCTGGGGTGTGCAGGACACTTTGCAAACCTTATGTCATGACAACATCTTGGGACCTTGGTAGATACAGTTAATCCTACAGATTTGGTTTTGTAGATGAAGAGTACACGGTGTCTTGGGCTCTTTCTCTTACACCTTGAGACCCCAAGAGAGTCCTAGGCTCCTGAAGAAGCAGCTCACACCCACACCGGGGAAAGCACAGGATTTGGCTGTAGGTTCTAGCCCCTATTGCAGCTCCTTTGCTGTGTGTTCTTTGGCAGGTCACTAAACCTCGCTGAGCCTTGGATTTTTTTTTTAAAAATCTCTAGATTGAAAACAAAATAAAGACCTCACACCAATCAATGTGAGGAACCTACAAGAGGAGATATTCAAAGTGCTAAATACATATAAGCTATTAATTACCATCACAGAATTTTGCCCTGACCAATATTTCGACAGTTCTGGTCCCAAGACTTGCAGAGAGACTTCAGATTTTATCCAAGAATAAATCGCCAACTCACACGCATTCCCCCAACATCTGCTGTAAAGAACACATCTAAGAACTGCTAATAGACTGAAGTATTTTAGTTCTTTCGATTCCAAATAATTTCACATGCATCCCTGAGACTGCTGGGAGCGGTTGTAAATGCTGCTTCCAAATGACTAAAACAGACGGAGGGTTTATTTTTAAATACACTGCCATTTGTTTAAACAGATTAGTTTCGGAAATTTCCCAAACACCTAAACCCTCAAAAAGAAAAATCTGCTTACAGGAAGGTATTGTTAGTATCTTCTGGGTCCTAATGAGGGTCTGGTTTCTAAATCCCTCTGGGATCAACTTAACACAGGAGGGTCTGCATTCAACACCAGGAACTCTAAGGTGTTTGAACTCAATCCTCCTGCCAGTGATGTGGACCAACTTCAGAGGAACCAACAGAAGAAAACTGGCATCAAAGGACAAGACTCGCAAGAAAGGGGTGGGGAGAGGGAACTGGACTAGCCTGGGGGTCCCTGAGCCCCAGAACAGCATCTGAGCACTCTCCCTGTCCTCTGAGTCCTCTGACCATGGTGAAGCATCTATTTCCTGAGAGATGTGCTCAAGGGTGCTCGGGGCCCTGTGGAGAGCAAGGCACACCAGCCCTGCTTGGTTGGAGGTTACAGTCTGTGAGGGGCAGTCTTGGCACGAAGAGCAATGACTTCCTAATGAAAATCATGGTCAATGCTGTCCAGGCAGCACAAGCCCTATAAGGGGGGTGCAGTTCTAAGCTGAACAATCGGGAAGGCATCCCTTAAGGGCAAGTAGGTGACAGGAGAAAAGTGCTCCATGCAAAGGAGACAGCACAAGGCAGAAGAGAACATGAATTCCAAGGAACACCAAGGCAGGAGGAGTGAGATGGAGTGGCAGGTGGCACTGCTTCATATTGGGAGTGGTGATGTCACCATCTAGCATCAGTTATGCCCAAACAATGACTCTTTTCCTGTCCGCCTCTGAGCAAGAGTTTGGATCCCAGAAGGATAGGGTGCAGTTACGTGCTCCTAGAATTGCCAGCAGGGCAATGAGGGCTTCAGCCCACAGTGCTGGTCTGTGTTGCCCCATCTTTCCTTCACCCAGGTGACTTTACAGTTTCTGATTATTTTTCAGCCTTCAGCGCTGTCCCTCTTAAATGCATCCTCCACCCAGTTCTACAAGAACTCTTCCTAAAGGGTATCTCTGAGCAAGAATTCTGCCTACTTAACAACCTACGGATGGCACGCCCGTGTTCACAGCAGGACTGTTCACCATAGACAAAAAGGTGGACCCCAAATGTCCATCAACAGATGAGTGGATAAATAAAACGTCTTCTATCTACACAGCAGAAGATTATTCAGTCTTAAAAAGGATAGAAATTCTGGCACATGCTACAACATGGGTGAACCCTCAAGATGTTATTATGCTAGGTGAATAATAAGCCAGACACCAAAGGACATATCTTCTGTGATTCCACTAATGTGGGGTATCTTTTTTTTTTTTTGAGTTGGAGTCTCACTCTGTTGCTCTAGCCGGAGTGCATTGGCATGCTCATGGCCACCTCAGCCTTGATCTGCTGGGCTTAGGCTATGCTTCTGCCTCAGCCTTCCAAGTAGCTGGAACTACAGATGTACATCACCATACCCGGCTAATTTTTGTGATGTTGTTATAGGGATGAGGTCTCCCCAAGTTGCCCAGGCTGGTCTCGAACCCTCGGACTCAGGCAACCCTCTCTCCTTGGCCTCCCAAAGTGCTGGGATTACAGGCTGAGCCACCACGCCCTGCCTGATGTGGGGTATCTTGAGCAGACACGCTGATAGAGACAGAAAGTAGAACAGAGGTTACCAGGGGTTGAGAAAGTGGAGGATGGTAAGTTCGTGTCTCATGGGCAAGGAGTTTCTGCTATGCTGGACTCGGAGGAACATTACGGCTGGTGGTGATGTCTGCACTACATTGGGAATGCACTTGATGCCATGGAACTGGACACTTAAAAACTGTTAAAACCATAAAATGAAACAAGCAAGCAAACACATAAACACACAAACAGTCCCCCCATGTGCTCAGGATAAAACCCAAGCCGTTCAGATCTTTCTAGCGCCTCTGCCTACACGGCCGCCCACCAGGGCTCATCTTCCAAGAGTTCCCTGTTTCCAGGGCTCTTCCTGTAGTTAAATGCTCATACAGCCATCAGCATTTAGGTCAGAAATTCCCTCTTCATGGACATGTTCCTCCACACTCCCTCCTTCCCCTACGCTTGGTTGGAGACTTCTCTTTGGGCCACCCTAAGATCCTATTTTGAAAATGCTTTAAGTTTTTGCCTCTACCCACCACTAACCAACCACAAGTTTCCCAAGTCCTGACACATGTATTATTTATCAAGCATCTAGTCCAGCACACGTAGCACAAATTGGATGTGCAACAAAACTGGAAATTGATCAATGGCAGAACGATAGCCCCCAGGGCTCCGGCTGTGACTGACCGGGTTATTTCTTTCATAGTAATTATGGTCATCATCAACATCATTGTATCGTCGTCATCATTACATTCTTACCAGCATCATCGTTACCACCGTCACCACCACTATGGCCATCACGATCATCATTATCACCATCACCCTCATCACCCTCATCACCCTCATCACCTAGCAGGCACTTTAGACTATTGAGTAGAACGTGAGTAGTGAGTTCTTCTCTTTGCCGCCATTCATCGACCAGGGAAACAATGGATGGTTCAGACCACTAAACCATAGTGAGGCACTCTCAGGAAATAGAAACTCTTGGCCATCTAGAAGTGTCAGCACCTTAGACAGGAGTGGAAAGTAGTCAGAGAGCCCTTGAGCACCCTGGAATCACACATCCATGGAAAGGTGGTTGGCACCAGCAGGTCCCACACTCAGGACAAAGGATAAGGACACCCAAGACATTGAAACCAATGGGTCTCGTGAGTCGGGGAGAACCGCCTCTCCCGGCCTGTGTCTGCAGTAAGACTGAAAGTGAAATATGGAACTCACCATCAGAACAGCCCCCCGGAAGAGTCTGGAGTTGGTGTTCCTGGCTGCGAGAAGGTGGATGCTGGCCACATCAGCCCCGCCACGGTCTGCTGCCAGAGACACGCGCTGAGGGTCTCCACCAAATGCTCCAATGTGCATCTGCACCCAGGTCAGAGCCGCCACCTGGTCCAGCAGCCCCCAGTTGCCCCTCACGTCTCCGGACCCTTCAGAAAGAGGAAAGGCGTTTACTCTTGGTGATTTTGCAACCTTGGATTTCATAACATGGTGCAGTCTATGCCAGGCACGTGGCTCCCCCAGGGGCTTGGGACCCTGTCCTCATGGGTCAGGACTGTGGGTTCCACAGTGAGGGACAGTGAGAAGAATATGGGCTTAGCAATCTAGCTTAGTCTTTGCCAGCTAGGAGACCTGGGATGTGTCCCCTCACCTCTGGGCTATAGTTGCCCCTCTGCTAAGTGGGGGCAGTTGCTCAGATCAGAGTCCATGAAAGTTCAGTTCCTCCGCCAGCTCGCCCATTGCTGGGAAGGAGGTAAACTTTTTGCCCCTCGTCTAGGACCCCGCTGCAGATGGCTCTCCTGGGCAACGGCCAGGCCAGGCTGGGGTTCTGGACCCCATTCCTTCCCCAGTTTCATCCTCTCTGGCCTTTAAGAGTTTGCAACTGAATCGATCTCTTTCCTTTTTTGAAGACGTCAATAAATGTCTTTTGAAAACCCAGCACAATTTTTTTTAGTGAAATGATTTAGACACAAAATGTATAGCAAAACCATAATCTTCTTGTTGGCATTTTGGGGCACCACATGCCCACACCCTTCCGGTTATCCTGTGGATTCAGTGAATCCTCCTTGTCAAACTACTCCGCTAATATGTCATCTTTTATCAAACCTCAAGACACTAGATCTCACCCCTGTCTCATCTGAAGTTTCCAAACTTCTTTTCAGACTTTGCCCTAAGAAACCCCATCACACCCCATGGCTTCCACCCTACCTATACAACGATGACTGCTGGGTAGCCATCAGTAGCCCAGACCACTGCCTGAGCTCCAGACCCCTCACACTTCTCCACGAGTCACCACAGCCATGATGACCAGGGTTCGATGTCCAGCAAGAAGCTACTATCAAGACCCTATATTCCCAAAGAGAAAAGTCTTGTGTCCTGTTCTCCAATCTAGAATACACGAAGCTGAAGGGAACACCAGCTCACAGGGCATCACAATACACATGACTCTTCCACCTGGGGAGACATTCAGATTTTCTTCTAATGTGTTTTACATTCTGGGACTGGTGAAGCCATTGGGACCACGTGACCGTGGCTGTGAACTTATCTGGATGGCTCGTGCGTTCCATCTGTTAGGAACAGAGGCATCTGTTTCCTCCTGGGTCTCAGGTTGCTCAGGAGAGCAGGGCGCCCACTGAGTGGGACAAAGTCCTCCAAACCTGTGAAGTGACGTTCCCAGCCTTTACCCCAGAGACAAGGAGGAGAATGTTCCTGACCCCCCTTCCCACATATCAGCTTCCCACTGCCACAGAAGGGCCACTGCTGACTTCTAGAGTCTACAGTCCTAGGAGGTCAGAGGTTAGGCTTCACCTGCGGCAGGCACTGCACTAGGGACTGAGGAAAGCAAAGGACATCCTAGCTCTGAGGACACACAGCATCAGGGACATAATGCGGAAGGCAGCTGACAAGCAGTTAATGGTTTGAGATGTCTGGTCCAACCCTTTTCTTCACTGGTGAAAAATCTGAAACCTGAGCAGGAAAGAGCTTTTTTCGATGTAAGGAATGACTCTGAGGTCAAGTTGCGACTCAAATCCTAACTCACGACAGAACTCTGTCCTCATATTCAACCCAACTCAATGAACATTGGTTGAAAAACCCATAAGGTGCATTAAAAAAGGTGAGTGCTCTATTTCTGGAACTTTCTCTGCCCCCAAAGCCTTCATAAGTCCCTCATTCCTACTGCACTGAGGCTGAACACCTTCCCAGCTTGCTTTCCAGACCCTCCATGCCATGCCGTCAGCCTGCCTGATCCAGCTGGGTCTCCGTCACTGCCCACATCTGTTCTGCTTCTGGGTGTGTGCAGCTCAGCCCGTTCCTCTCATCCTCAGGTTCCTCCCCAGATACCTGCTCCCTCAGGCATGCCACAGGCATTCTGTGTCCCTGTTCTTGAGCTTTAAGACTCAGCAGCCCTAGAAGCAGGGCATGAGCGGGCTGCTCCCGGTAGCCTGGAGGCAGAACCCACACAAATGGAAGATTTCTGAACTGGGGGTAACACTCCTCTCCATCCACTGCTGCCCGCCCTGGCTTGCCCGGCACCTCCAGGCTCCTACTCCTCTGGGTCAGGACAACTCAGCAAACATCCAAATGGCGTCCTCCCGGTCTGATTAGCTCCTTTGCTCATTTGATTTCTCCTGCAATCCTACAGAAGCCCTTTCGCACAGTTCTGGGTTCCCGGCCCAGCCTTGTCAGAGAACGACAGCAAGAGGCCGCACAGCGGGCAGCTCAGGAACCAGACCAGCAGGCTGCATCTCGGCTCCACACTTACTAGTCCTGCAGGTCCTGGACAAGTGACTCCACCTTTGTGAGCTTTGATTTCCCCTGCTTTGTAAAATGAGGATGATCATAGCATGCCCCTCACTAAGATGTAGAATAAATTAGTTAATATGTGTAAAGGAAACAGAACAGTGCCTGCCGTAAGGCACTATAAAAGATTAATTCTTGCTGGGCGAGGCAGCTCACGCCTGTAATCCCAGCCGAGGTGAGAGGATTGCTTGAGCTCAGGGGCTCGAGACCAGCCAGAGCAACAAAGCAAGACTTTGTCTCTACAATAAGTCAAAAAATTAACCAGGCATGGTGGCTCATGCCTGTGGTTCCAGCTACTTGGAAGGCTGAGGCGGAAGGATCACCTGAGCCCAGCATGTCGAGTCTGCGGTGGCTGTGAGCATGCCACTGCCCTCCAGCCTGGGTGACAGAGTGAGACTCCCAACTAAAAAAAAAGCGATCAATTCATAAATAAAATACTGCAGGTTTAGGTTCTAACATGATGTGACAGATGCGAGACATGTCTTGTCTTTTGCAGCAGAAATAGCCCCTGAGGAGGGCATCCCTGGGTAACAGCACCCCGTGCCTGTTCTGTTTAGAGAGAAAGCAGACCCTCTCGATCGGCTTCCAAGTGTCCCAGAGACGATGAAGTCATGGCAGTGTGCGGTCCCGCCGGCTGCCCCGCCTCCTGTCTGACTTCCTGGCCAAAGCACACTTCCTCTGCTCCCACACTCCGCCAAGGGCCTGCAGGCCCCTGGTCTGCCCTCTCCTCCTCTGTCCCTGGATGTCACCGCTCCCGTTCCTTTCACAGCATTGCTTTGCCAGACAGAGAAAAAGCAATCACTGGGTACCAGATGCCCCTGGGGTCTGTCCCACCTGCAGGATCGAGGCCTGGGGACGTGGTCTTCCCGGCCCACCACGACCTCTCACTCCCTTTCTAACTGCTTGCTCCAGCAGGACTCGTCTCCCTTTAAAGGCTGTGCTGGACTCCCCTGTTCTCAGCAAGCGGTGCGGTAAGCATTGGTCTGGGGCCCTCACGACTGGCACGAGCTTCTGTTCTCTTTGTTCTCCCTTCTCTGAAAAGCGCCTCTGTGGAAGAACCACTTGAGCCCAGCAGGTCAAGGCTGCGGTGAGCCGTGAGCATGCCACTGCACTCCAGCCTGGGTGACAGAGTAAGACTCCAACTCAAAAAAAAAGAAGAGAAAAGTGCCTATGGGAATTGAGCGCTCAGAGGACCACTTTCTCTCTGGGATACAGCAAATGTCATGCACATAATCATGTGAGATGATACACTTGGAGCCACCGCTCAGTCTGACATGGTGGACCACAGGGCTGCCATGGCTGAAAGATGGCTCTGTGCCAGCCACCGACCAGGTGCTGGGCTGGGAAGGGACGGGGGCACAGCCTTGAGTTGAAGGAGCCCCTGTCTAGAGAAGAAACGGGGATGAGCACACACATGACCTCCACCGGGTGCCAGGCGGGGTCCCAGGACCCATCTTTCACACACCTTGCCTCACGAGAGCCACCCCACGAGTCTCAGTATCTTCTGCCGACAGACAGTCACCCTCCGCCGGCAGCTGAAATGACCTTGTCTTTCTCCAGAAACACATGGATTCTCAACAAAATTTCCATTTTACAGATGAGAAAACGGACTGGGTGACAGGAAAGGCGATGTCCCAGAGCCAACGGCCAAAGAGTGGCAGAGCTAATGTGGAAGGAAGGGACAGTCCAGAGCCCCCCACCCCAATGAGCCACAGACCAGCTTTCCAATCCCACCCTGCTCAGACACAAAGCCTGAGTTCCAGGCTGAGGCTGGCAGTCAAAGGAACCAGCTCTTTCAGACCTGGGCCCTGAATGGCAGTTTTCGACGATTCAAAATGGAAGAAGAAAGAGATGAATAGGTGGAGCCCAAGAAAGTAGCTGGTCAATAAAACCATCCTGTTGGATGACATAATGGTATATACAGGATACTGCGACACGAAGAGGGAGCCCTGAATAGGGGCCTCAGTGAATCAAAACGTATCGCTACTGGTTCATTAAGTGCGGCAAACGTGCCCAACCACAGCAGTGTTTTCTGTTGTTTTGTTTTGCTTTGTCTGAGTTGGGGTCTCACTCTGTCTGCCGGCTGGACCTCCTGGGCTCAGGCAATTCTTCTGCCTCAGCATCCCGAATAGCTGGGACTCCAGGTGTGTGTCACCACACCTGGCTGATTTTTGTTTTAATTTCTTAGAGAGGAAGCCTCATTATGTTGCCCATGCTGGTCTAAAACTCCTGGGTTCAAGCAGTCCACCTGCCTTGGCCTCCCCAAGTGCTAGGATTACAGGTGTGAGTCACCACACCCAGCTATAGCATGGTTTTAATGTAGGGAAGACAGAGGGCAGGGGATGGGGAGTGTATGGGCTCTCTCTGTACTTTCTGCTCATTTTTTTCTGTAAACTTAAAGTGGCTCTAAATAATAAAATACATTATTTTAAAAGAACAGAAAAGGAGAGAGCTGTCCTGTGTCACAAGTTAACTGGGGGGATTCGCTGATACTAAGGGCCTGTAATTTTCTCCTTTGGGAGGTGAGCACCTGCTTCCTGTTGGCATCCACATCTAGTGTGTCACAGAAACGGTCACCCGATTTGCCTGAGGCTGGCAGAAGCCGGGTTCCTCTATAGCCAGGAAGCCTGTATCTGCGTCACGGCTCTGCTGTGCCTCTGCACACCGCTCCCATCTCTGTGCCTCAGTTTCCTCATGGATTTAATGTCCTTGGTGCCCTCACAGGACTGAAGTGAAGGGAGGCACAACATAAGAGACCTGAAAGCTAAGGAATGCGGGACCCCATGGGAGGACTAGAAAAGAAAGAAAATGGCCGTGGTTAACCGACCACAAAAGACTGGTGCTGCTCAGCACAGCTGAAAGGTAAGAAGTCAACAGGGCATGTCTGGACATCCGTGGGAGCGAGCCACAACACGGTGTTTCTTGTTGCTGCTTGACCCGCAGAATGTAACGCCCGGGATGCCACTTGTGACATTTCTAAACCTCAGTGAATGTCCTTGTTTTGTCTGTGAAATGGTTGCACGATGCTGGCCTCACAGATCTTCTGCGAGAACTCAACACGGGACACCAGGCGAAATATCTGGTAAAACACTCCACAAGCGTACGTCTCCTTCTCTCTCGCCAATAGTTTTTCCCCTGAGCACAGTGAACAGGCAGGGTTGGTACAAGTCAGGAATGAGTGGGGTTGGGTGTTCTGGAAGCTTCCACCGCCTCCCCACAGGCTGCCCCCGCCGGCAGCCAAAATGAGCTTGCCTCTCTCCAGAAACACATGGATTCTCAACAAAATTAGACCCCGGGAAAGCATAATCCCCCACCCACTCAGGGACAGATGACATATGGAAATTCGCTCTCTTCTGTCTAGAAACGCTCTCGGCCAAGAGGGTAGCCATGTCTGGGGAAAGTTCCACGGGCCCCCAGCTCCAACTGGGGGCCCCTGATGTCACTGCTCTGGAGAAAAGAGCTTCTGACTTCATGAGTCATTGTCAGTCCTGTGTTGGAAGAGAGAAAAGAAGACCCAGGCCGAGTTTTCCTTCCTTAAAGAAGAAAATGAGCTCCTGTGTTAATAACTTGCATGCTTTCCAAAAAACTTCCCAAAAAAACCCAGCCACCACATTCGCTTCTGACCACTACCTATATGTGAAAGAGGGTGAAGACGATTTTCCTGATTTTACCAGTGAGTAAACTGAGATTTGGAAAAGTCGAATGAAGGTCCCAGGGTCTCCCAGACAGAGTGAGAGCCAGGAGGGACAAAGCTGCACCCATCCTTGGTTTCCCAGCTGACCCCGCTTCCTGGAAGGAAAGGACGAAATCTATTTATCATCTCTGTCTCCCACACAAGTATTTGGTTGCATTTTGCCTTAACCAGTCGCCCATTTCACAGGCGCCAAATCTTCTTTGTAGCCTCACACCATGTGGCCACCCAGCACCCCGGGCTGCTGCTCATGCCGGATACCTACCCCACTCACACACATCCCAGCCCACTCGGTAATTCTAGCCTAGGCCTCCCACCCGCCCATCCATCCCTAGCACATAAGACATTCCGTTTCCAATGAGACTCCTGGAAAACAGAGAGGAGGCCCAGTCGCTATCCGAGGCTGTGTCAAGTCATCCCTGTCTAAAACCCTCTTCCTGTGTGTTAACCTCATTTGACCCTCACAGCAGCTTTGGAAGTCGGGTGAAGTGATTCCCATTTACAGATGAGGAAACGGAGACTGGGAGATAAGAAAGGCGATGTCCCAGATCCCATGGCCAGCGAGTGACAGAGCTGGTCCTGGGCTCTTCAGATTCTGAGGCCAGGGTGCCTCCCCTAAGCCACTGTGGCCTGCCACCTCTCCCTCCCCGGCTGGCTGGAGCACATTTGGGTTGGTCCCAGATTCAACTCTGTGCTTTCAGTTGGTGGGGAGGATGGGGGGATAGCCAGGGTGATAAACAGGGTGGAGCCTGGAGCCTGGACAGGCCAACGTTCATAAGTGAGGCCTAAATTAAAGGAGGTAGGACTCACTTTATTGCCACAGCCCTTGCTCCAAGTCAGATGGTCTCCCTGCGGGCAGAAGAACCTTACGCGCGTGCGCACGTGCACAAACACACACACACACACACACACACACACACACACACACACAAGATAAGACTTGTGATGAACTGGGAATAGCTTCTCCGTACATGACAGTTCTTATTCGCAGTTATGGGTGTCAGCACTGCTGGAAGGTCTCACGAATATGCTGGAAGTTCCACTGTGCCCAGCTGGGCTGGAAGAGGACACAGGTGGCAAGGGGATGGGGCTTTGGGAAGAATGGACTGAACCTGGTTTCAGTGGGCCAGCAGCCCCCAACAGCTCCTGCAACTCACCAGAACTCAGGAAGCCGAAGACGCCCACTCGATAGCCAGCTGTGACCACGATGAGGTTGCCAACAGCAGCCAGGAAGGAGCCGTCGACAGCCAGGGCCCCTTCACTCCCTTTCTGCCCCATGGTGTTGTGGAAGAACACCAGCACGGATGCGTTGGGGGCCTGTGCGGGGGGAGAGACGTGGGGTTAGAAGCTGGCTCATTTTTACCCACAAGAAGGCGGTGAGGGTACCTTTCCCATGCTCGGAGTCAGATGCTGGGTCTACACATGACCTGTCTGGTTGACTCTGCCCTGTGGGCATAATCAGTCCCAGACAATGGGCTGAGTTTTGTCCCCTCAAATTCATCCACTGGAGTCCTATCCCCAGAACCTCGGATTGTGACTGTATTGGAGACAGGGCCCAGAGAGGTAAATTGAGGTCCTATGGGGCGATTCCAATCCAAAAGGACTGGTATCCTTTCAGAAGAAATTAGGACAATGACGGGTACAGCAGGAAGGCCACGCAAGATGGCCATCTACAAGGCGAGGAGGGGACCTCGGAAGGAATAGCCCTGCTGACACCTTTACCTTGAACTTTCTATGCCCAGAATGGTGAGGAAATCCGTTTCTGTTGTTCAAGTCACCTCGTCTGTGGTGCTTTGTTATGGCAATCTGAGGAGACTGTTAAGCCCCATTTTACAGACAAGAGAACTGAGGCTCACAGAAGGTGGGGACGCTTTGCCCACGTTGCAGAGTGGGCAAGTGGCAGGAATGGCTGTTCCCTGCAGACCTAGAGCCGTCTTGGGCTCTGCAACTCCTCAGTCCTGACCCAGGGTTTATTCCCGAAGAGCGTTCTGGGTCCTCAGTGGTTCCTTTCAATCGGATGCTCTGTGATAGTGCTAGAACCCTGCCTTGATAATGCCAGCTAGAGTTTTTGAAGCACTTTCTAGGGGCCAGGTGCTGCACTAGATGTTGACATTTGGTCCTTAGCAGCTCTGTGAGGTTGGCGGCGGCGGCGGCTGCTGCTGCTCCTTCTTCCCATTTTGCAGATGCAGAAGCAGAGGTCTAGAGATTTTAAATACTTGCGTGACATCACACAGCCTGGAAGTGGTGTAGCTGGGGTCTGAGCCCAGACTGCCCCTTTTCCATGAGAATGGTACTTTCACTTGGGATCTGACACCCCCATCCAGGCCATGGTGCGTGCAGGAACTGGGGGCTCAAGCCCCATCCAGGTTACGTGACATCACTCCACATACGATGGCCTCTGAGACACAAATGCTTCCACACAAGGGCCCCTCACCAACAGCAAACACTGAGTCCCAGGCCAAGTGTTATCACCTAGAATGCCTCATTCCATCTCCTGACCCTCGAGGTAGAAGCTACGAAGACTATACACACCTCCATTCCACAGGCATGAAAACAGAGGCTCAGAGTGACAAGTGAGTTGTTAAAACTCCCATGGAGAGGAAGGGGCCAACCTCGAGTTCCAACCCTGGCCTGTCCTCCTAACACTTTCCTGGGCTCTTCCCTTGGGACACTCCATCTCATGTGTCACCACATGGTGGAACAGTGAATTCTTCAAATACAAGGCCTTTGCAAATGCCACAGGAAAAGGCTGGCTTGGGTGGTCTCAGTTGCTTTAGTCCTGGGCTGGGGACAGGCCAGCGAAAGGGCCCTGTATTCCCCCCTCAAAGCATCCTGAGTTATCTTTATCGGGCAGCCCGCGAGGCTCAGTACTTATCCTTATCTACATCCCTGCACAAGTGTCACCTCCTGATCCCCCAGTGACACCTCCTGTCACTTGGCATCTCCTGACCCTGATTATTTTGTTTCACAGTCATTACCAATACCAGAACTATTTAATCCTTCTTGCTTATCTGTTTGTTTCTGTCCCCCTCCCACCTCACTAACACGTAAGCCTCTTGGGGCAGCGACTCTGATTCACAGCTGTGCCCCACCTAGAACCATGCCCCTTTCCCCACAGGCCCTTGGTAACTACTTCTTAGAGAACCAGGTGGGCATGGTGGTGGGTCATGAACCAGATCAGATGAGGCTGGGCAGGAACCAGGAGGTCCCCTCTGCCCTTTCCCAGCCATTCAGGCCTCCAAGAGGCTCACAGCCAGCCCTGCCCAGTGCCGGCTGGGCATAAGCTCCATGGGTCACCAGGGAGGAGATGGAACCGTGCTGGCAGCTGTGGGGATCGTGAATTTCTAATGAGAGGGTTTTCAGGACAAACGTAGCACATGCTTCCAAACTTACCACGTTCTCAGGGACAAACACATTGAGATACAAGCAATCTTCGCTGATTCCAGGAGAAGTGGGTGTCAGGGCACCCGGTTGCCAGCAGCTGGCCCTGCAGATACAGTCCAGGTAACTTCCAGTAGAAACAACCAGGGGACATACCCCATGTCCCCTCCCTACCCATCACCCACGGCAAGAGCCCACTGCCCCAACTTAAAGGTTTGGTGTCCCACCGGCTCTGTGGAAACTGGGCAGCTTCCAGAGAGGAGAGAAGCCAGGGAGGGGAAGAAGCAGCAGGGTGCCCGTCACTTGCTGGTCACTGACATGAGGAGGAATGTTCCCCAGGGACAATGCACCCACCCAGAGAGATGCTGAACCCATGGCCCGAGACAGAGAAGAGGACAAAAGGAATCGCTCAGGACCTTAGACTTTCCTTGCCCTATGTGTACAGACTTCTCCCCGGAGGCGGTGTCTACCCTGCTGTCTACACCAGCACGGGGGCCCAGGGTTCTAGAAGGAGCATCTCCTGGTTTGAGAGCTGAGACCACAGCAGGGACCATACCTGATGAAGGCACAATGGTCAATCACTCAACGGGTGATTTGACTGTCACCTAAGCCTCACTAGCCCCGGGCTGCAGGGACTCACTCTCTCCAACCACTTTTCACTCAAGACCTATGTGACTCGATCACCTCATCTGTCAGATGGGTACCCCCTAACACTGTAAGGTGCTCAAATGCGTGCATATCTTTTTGTTTTCCAGACAGAAATCCATGACTTCCTGCATTCCGACTGCCATTGTCCTAGTTGAAACCTTCATCGTGCTCTTATTTTAGGAGCTTCCTAGCTCCTCATTCTATCTGGCCATGGGCCCGTGGACCCGGCCTTGGCTGGTAATGGTCATGGAGGGTGCAGCTGCCTGGAAGACGCAGGGCATCTGTCAGGAAGAAATGCCAGGGAGGAGGGGAGAAGCACTAGCAGTGGGTGCTCTTTCCATGGGAACCCTGAGTGTGCTTTAATTAGAAAAAGATCACGAAATTGTTCTCCAATATGTCTAGCTACTATTTAAAGTGATGCCTGCATGGAAGAGAGTTAGCAAACCTGAACATTTTGACGAGAGAAGAAGAGAGGAGATGGATCACTTAGAAAACTTGTAATATTGTTCCTAGTGGGGAGAAAAGCTTCCTTAATTATTTTTTATTAACTCATTTACTTTTCCTTCAATGCTGTGTTCTCCCAGCTCCATTCAAGTCAGCTGTGTCCAGGAGGCTGCGGTCAGTCACTACAATACTGGCACAAGTGACCTGTGCATCTCACCCTCAGGCTTGGCCCATGGGAATCTCCCCTGTCAATTCCTCTGAAGTCTTTCTTTCCTGGAACAATGTCCAAGGGACCTTGGAAGCATCGTGCTGAGGAAGGGAGACCTCCATCAACCTGGAGCCCTGAATCACCACATGGAGCAGATGGAATTTACATGAGCAAAATAGTATCAAGCCATTGATGCTTGAGTATTTCTCTGTTACAGCACTTAATGCTACCTTAACTAATATACCCACACCCCCAAACACTGCTCACTTGGATGGGTTAGAATGGAAAAGGGTTTCTCTGGGCTTTCAGCAAAATGCACCCCACTCAACCCATACCTTGGCTTGCTGGCATCCCAGGAGCCTGTCCAGTTCGAGGGTTCTGGTGCCCGGAAGCGACTCTCTGCCAGGGGTGGGGTGGCATATGGAACTCCGAGGAACTGGTCCACTTGCTTCCACGAAGTGCCCACCTGGATGGCCTGGGACCTGCCCAGCAGCCGGCCATGGGTGGCAATCGGCACGGAAGGGGAAGACGCCTCATAGCTGAGCAGAGGGATGCCTGCTGGCAGGAAAGGGAGGGGAGGGTGAGGAGGGGAAGGCGGCAGGGCGTGCTTTCTCTGCTGCCATTCAGAATGTGCTTTAAGCAGAAGGAAAAAAAATCACTGCTTTGTGTACCTTGAAAATGTCAGTAATCCATTCAGACTCCCATCGCTTAGATCTCATCAAGTTTCAATGTAATCAATGACGAGATAATAGCAAAGACACCTGGTCTTTATTAGGCACCAAAGTGTGCAGAATGCAACCCTAATCCCTTCCATTCGTGTTGTCTCATGGGTTCTTCCCAACTAGCGGCAAAGTAGATGCTTACCCAGGCCCCCATTCTTACCCCAGTACCCTGGGCCTTTCAAAGCACAGAGGGCACACAGCAAGCAGAGCTCAGAGTCCCTGGGGAGGTTGGGGCAGAGCCCTCTATCACCCACATTCATCATTCCTGTAGCGATACGTATGCGTTATTCACTGAGAAAGTGAGTAAAATGCAGAATTTCTTCAGTCACTTCAGGCCAGATTTTGCCACTAAATGAGTTTGCTGTAAACTTATACCTGCACACACACACACACTCACACACACACACACACACACACACACACACACACACACACCACACGAACTGACTTTCAGAACTTTCATAATTGCAGCCAAGGGATTGTGGACCTACGTTTACGTTTTGCTGGTGAGAAAACAGGTTTCGGGGCAGAGGCTTAGGGCCTGCCGAGACCATAAGATGATGTAGGATTCAAAAGTAGCACCTTTGAGAGTTTCAACTCTGGTCACATCCCTGTCCACAGAGGGCCAGGGGCCAGTTCGGAGTTTCGCCCGTCTCTGTGACTCTGCTACCCCAGGTGCCCCAGCTTGCGAGACCCTCTGGCCTATTTGCTCACATTGGAATCTCACCTGGTCCCCAGGGCCAAGGCGGTGCCACCTGCTGTCCCCTCCCATGACCCTCCTCGTAACACTAATGGCCAGCAACACGTATCAGTTTCTCTTAGCCCTGCCTTATTTCCTGTATGACATTTTCTTTCATTCATTCGTGCATTCAATATACTTTTGTCTGCCCGGGCTCTAGGCCAAGTACTGTTTTCAGGAACTTGAGACAGGTCCATCCGAGTCCCCACAGGACACAAGCCTTACACAGAGGAAGCAATAAACACCCGTCAAGAGATTCTTGGCGCTTAGGGTATGTGGGAGAAGTCTTTTATTATCTCTAGGGTGTGTGGGAGAAGTCTTTTATTATCTCTAACAGGTGGCTTTGGGCTGCTTGACTCCACTCCTGGCTGATCGGAAGACAAAGCCCAGGGCTCCTTTTTCATTCTTTCTAAAACTTCTTTTATATCCTTAGCCCAAGAGGCCATCTGCCTCCCCCCACCTCCAAACCTGGAACTGTGTATAATCCAGATCTTGTATCTTTGTATAACGGATGTTATTTGTACAAAGAGCAGTTCGTAAACAGCACTTGTTCTTTTAATAAAAGAATGTCTTGCAAAAAAAAAAAAATCCAAAGAGAGAGAGAGAAAAAAAAAGACAAAGCCTTTTTGTTTTCTCTGACGCTCCCCCTATAAAAAACACTCATGCTGTAGTGGTGACTTAACAGGAATGTGAGGAGAGGAAGCGGACAGACAAACAGGCAAACAGACGGAAGTCCACCCATTCCTCAAGAGCTTGGTATGATGTCATGGTTCTCAACCAAAAGCAATTTCATTCTCAGGGGGCATATGATCACGTCTGGAGACATTTTTGGTTGCCACAAGGGTAGGCGAAAGATGCTACCATCTCGTGGTCAGGGGTGTTGCCAAACATCCCGTGATAGACTAGACGGGATGACCTCTGCCTCACCCCACAAACAACAATGGATTCTCCAGCTCCAAATATCAGTGGGTTCCGAGGTTGAGAAACTCGGGTACAATGTTTGTCCTTGACTTCCAGGTCACTGAGGGTCAGCATGGTGACATGGAACCAATGGGTGGTCTTCAGAGTCAAGTAGACCTATTTTTTATGGTATGGGATGGCTGCTTATTGGAGAAACTTTGTAATTCTTCCTAGCCTCAATTTTCCCATCTGTGAAATAGGAACAATAGCAACTCTTACAGTACAACACTGTCTGGAATAAATAATAATATCTGTCATGACCCAAGCCCAGTGACCAACTGAAGCAGGAGTTCAACGAACGAATGAATGAATGGAAGGAGGAAAGGATGGAATGGGGAGGGCAGGCAGAGAGAGAAGTACAGAAAAAGGAAGAAGAAAAAAGGAACAAATGAAGCCTTCTCTGTGCAAAGACACTGGAATGCGAGTTAGGACTCAAAATGGAAACAGGCTGGAATGACACAGCTGCTGGTTCTGAATCTGGCCTCAGTCACACACCATGATGGAAGTCTCCCCCTCAGTTCCTTCTCACACAGTGTCCAGGCACCACCGGAAATCCAGCGTTTCCGGACAAGCCCTCGGGACTATGGCTGCTAAGGCACAGAACCTTCCTCTGCTGTGCAGGATCTGCTCCTCATTTCACAAATAAGGCATTTCATGAGCAGGGCATCCTCCAAAGGTGAGAGCCAAGGCAGAGCAAACAGGAAAGTTCAGGATCATCGAAGGAACACAAGCCTGCCTTCCCAGGGACAGTGGGACGCAGTCCTCCCTTCAGAGGCTGCCCAGAGAATCCCAGACCAAGTGAGAGCGAACGTGGGGTAAATGTTGGATGTGAAGCTCTCCCCTTTGCATTGTGTTGCACAAATGGGAGATTCTTTCTAGAATACCCACAAGTTAGGCCATGTGACAACCTGGGTCGAGAAAGTGATCTGTGGTCACGTGTATCGGTTGCAAATACATTATGCCTAAGAGAAGGCTGACGTCTATTCAGATGGACACATGTAATGTCTTCTTTTAAAAAGGAGCATTTCACATAGGACTTTAGTCTCATGGAATCTAAAGAGAAACAGTTGAATGTGTGTTTCACAGAACTTACACCTCAATGTTAAGGCATTTCTCAGCAGAATTACCATGCAAATTAGCTAAACTATTGGCGAAATACACTATCAAAATCTATCTAGCTTGACTAAATAATATAAATGTCCAGATAAATAGAAGACAAAACTTGAGATCAAGGACCTAACATCTCAGCATGCAGAAATCAAAGCACCCCCGGGTCTGAGAGACACCCCTGTGATCTGAAGGCTCACGCTGGGTGTGGAGGCAGAAGAGGAAGATATCTCTGACATTAAGACAGGTCTGAAGGATGGTCTATGCTCTAGAATGGGGCGGGGCCAAATCCACTGCTGTCTGGTTTTGTAAATAAAGTTTTATCGGAACACAGCCACATCTACTGGTTTACACAGTGTATATTGCTGTTTTCATGCTACAATTGCAGTTGGGTAGTTGGAACATAAATGTGTGACTGAAAAGACAAAAATATTTATCATCTGGTCGTTTACAGAATTTGCAACCCCTATTCTAGGAGACAAGATGGCAGGCGTAGCCAACACCCTAACAGTCATTAATTTCATCTAGTAAATATTCCTAGCAGGGGAGGTGCTTCCCTCAGACACCCAGCTCCTGTTTTTTGTCCCTCAGCTCCAGGTAGTTTTCTGAGTGATGGATTATAGCTGTTCCTATCTTGCCTGCCTTATCCCTGGAACCCCAACTCCCAACACAATGCCCGTCAGATATGTGTTTAAACTAAACTCAGCCAGGAACAGCTTCCCTCTCTAAAGTGTTTGTGATGGGGTCAATAGGCTGCGTGGTTTTGTGGGAGAGGAGTCCATACTGAGAGAAGAGATCTGGGTTCTGAATCTTGTTCTATCAACGCTGGCTGTGTGAAACCAGGGAGGCAACTCAACTTCTCTGGGCTACAGTCTCCCAATCTCTAAGATGGGAACAATGCCCTTATCCTGCCATTTTACAGGATTAGTGCTAGGACCAAATGAGATATGGGTGATGAAATAACTTTCTAAACTACAAAACAGTAATAAAAGTGGCCTGTGTGATTGTCTTACTAAGAAACTCAGAAACTAAGATGGCTTCTATAGCTCAAAGGAGTAAGTGAATAATGGTAACACAAAAGTAGGAGTTTTCTCTGCCTCCTTTCAGTCCCTCTCTTGTGAGTGCCACCTAGCCCAGGATAACTTTGGTCAACAAAAAGCCACTGCTCACAAAGTTACCACACACTTCTATAGTCCCTCCCAGCCATGCCCTGTTTCCCAGGAATGGCCACAAAGGCACAGGTCTGGGCTTACCTGGCTTCCGGTAGATGTGGGTGGCCTCTTCACGCAGCAAAAGTTGGCAGTTCTGGCCCTGCAGGCTATGTGTGCAGCTTTGGGTGTCAGCATAGAACATACATCTTACGGCCCCAGGTCGGGTCTGCAGTGTGGTGATGAGGCAGGCTGGGTGACGGGAACATTCTATGGAGAAGAAGGAGAAGAGTGAAATTTGGGCCTCAGAGGTGTTACCTCACTCATGCATCCATGCATCTACTTTTCTGTCTACTCTCATATATCCATACATCAATCCATCCATCTATTCATTCACGGATCCAGTTATCCACTCATCTACCCTTCCATCGCCATTCATTCATCTATCCATCCATATCCAATCATGTATCCATCCATCTATGCACGCATCCATCCATCCATCCATCCATCCATCCATCCATCCATCATGCGTCCATCTACCCATTAATGCATCATTCAACCATCCATTCACCCATGCATGTATTCATCCATTCACCCATGCATGCATTCATCCATCCATCCATGCATGCATTCATTCATCCACTCATCTATCCATGCATGCATCAATCCATCCATCTGTTTATTCATGCAATCACTCACTTATTCATTTGAGTGCCTACTACAATTTCTAGGCACTGTGTCAGAGAATGGAAATAAAATGTTGGCAGTGGACAACCTAACCATCTGATTGATGCATTTTCCACACAACATTCAGATCTTTTTTGTTTATTTTATTCACAAAATGGCCTTATTATTTAAATACCTCCCTGGCTCTCCATAGGCTTAAAGCTAAGTCATACCAGACATGGCTCTCTAGACTCCAGTCCTCATTTGCCTTTTCAGATTTGTCTCCCTCTACCTCCCTCAAATGCCTCCTCAGTCAGCATCATACCCACCATGTTCCACCAAGGATCACGACCTTTTCCAGGCATGTCAGGTACTGCTTTAGGCAAGTTAAACTAGTCCATGGCATGCAGTACTAAGAAGGGCTCTGAAAATAGCGCTGCTTCATTTGATAGGGCAAGGCCCTATTCTTAGCTCAATCTCTGTGAATGGCATGACCCAGAGTCACAACCTGTACTTCTGCGCACGGTGGACCAGTCTATAAGGTAAGCACAGTGTTGTGCATATCATTTTCCAGTCTTGTAGAAAAGGAGATCTGATCTCAACCTCATTCAGAAGTTAAAGGTCTTGGTGGAAAATTCCACTGAAGTGGTCACCTAGCTTTTGTTTAAATACCACCAGAGTCTTGAAACCCTCTAAAGGAATTATGCATCTCTGGACAGCTTTGTCTATTAGAAAGTTCTTCAAATTGCATTGAAAAATGTCTCTTGAAATTCGAGTTTTATCCATAGGCCTTAGCTTTGCCCCATGAGCCTGGCCAGAACAAGTATACTTCCTCCTAACTCCGGAGGCCCACCTGTTGTCTGTGGAAGCGATGAGAGCTCCCACACATCTTTTCTGGATCAAAATAACCCACAATACCCTTCTTCTGATCTTCCTTTCACATGGTTTTGAGTCTCTCATTTGCTGGCTGGCTTATTCTCATGGAGACCTTGACTATGAGCTGCCCTATAGAGGAAAGAGGAGACCCCACCAAGATCTTCTCTCCAGGTCAATTCCTTCCTACCAAGCACCCCAGGTTATTTTAGGGGTCTCATGTTTTCCTGAGGTCAGACTTTTGGGCAGCACTTGTGTGAGGTGCTGTTCCATCCTAGCCAAAGGGTAGAAAATCCCCTTACCCAACAAACAGAGATCTCGGGCCACAGAAAAGTTGCTGGTGGCAGCAGTGCTGACATGCGCAACATCAAAGTTCCTGATGGATGGATCCAAATCTACTGCAGAGGGGCCCAGGAACTGCCATGAGTCCAGAGAGACTAGGAGAGAAAGCAAGGGACAGTCACATGTGGTTACTGCCTTGTGTTACTGAAGACAGCAGAGTCCCACTCAGCATCCCCAAAGGCAGCCTCAAGGACACTCTCCTCGGAGTCTTCATTCTCGTATGATCCTATGCCTTTATTAATTTTTTCATTCTACTACTGTGCATTAAGTTATTGATGAGCCAAACTCTGTGCTCAAGCCTCGGAATGCAAAGATGAAAAGCTGAACAAAACACACAAAAACAAACCAAAGCATGGCTGTGTCTGCAAAGCAACTCATAACAGAATGAGAGAGAAATCGAGGAGACAGGACAAACATTGTGATGCAGTTGTTACAAAGCAACAGTTAGAATTATCCCAGGTATAAGGATAACAACAGACACATCAGCGTTAACAAGTGGCGCTGTGCACAGGCCTTCACAGACACTACATCATTTGATATCAGTTGCCTCTGTAGTGGACACTGTAGTATGCTGCCAAGCCCCCTTGCAGGACTGAGGCCCTCATTTGCCCAACTGTTGAGAAGTTGGTGGTTGGTGGCTCCAAACAGAGCCCTCTCCAGAAATTACCTTTGGCTTAAAAGAGCCGCCCCCCTCCCCAGGGATAGCCTGCATCCAAAAACTAGTCCATGCGGGTAGACAAAGGCTGAGCCCCCAACCCCCGGCCTCCAAAGACAATTCTGAAAGGCAAACCTAGTTTCAGAGACCACTGGGGGATCAGTGGGACCATTGTTTCATTTGCATCAGAGTTCTTGTTTCTCTGCATAATCCTGCCCCTCACTACCTTACAGGTGCTGTCTCCGAGAACACTGCACCCAGCTTCCTGCATGCAAATCTCCATCTCAGTCTGCTTCCTGGAAAACCCCAGTTAAGACATCCTCTTTTAAAGATGAAGAAAATGAGACCCAGAGAGGTTAACATGACTTGCCTGAATGCACCGCTCTTACTGGTAGAAAAAGATTGGGGCAGGCTCTTTGTGTTTAGAAAGCGTGTGCCCTTCGACCCCTCTCCCCTGCAGCCTCCCCTGTCCTACACGTAGGAGGTGGCTGTCTTAGTATGAGGGAGGGAGGCACAGGTGTGGCACCCAGAGAGATGGCTCAGGCAGAGGTAAAGAATCTTTTGGAGCTTTGGTGCAAAGGCCCTGGCTAGAGCCAGGCCAGGTGTCCCTGTGATGTCGAAGGTAACTCTGAACAGTGGACTTATGGTTCCTCTGTAGGGAGAACTGTGAGTCTAGGTCGACGGGTATCTCACTCTGTGCACAAATAACATTAAAAAGGCCAACATGCTGCCTTCCAGCATAGGCTTCCATGATCATTTGGGAGCGCTGATTATAGAACACCCTAGAGAAACATTCAGCGGGGGCAATCTCTCTCTCTTAATGGAGAAAATCTCTCTCTGTTGTTTCCCTCTTTCTTGCTTTTGTCTTTTTTTTTCTCCAGAAGACTACAATAGTGTAACCTTTTAATAAATATTCATGAGCACATACCCTATGCTAGCAGGACACTGTGGCAACCTTAGGCGTGGTGCTTTACAGCTTACAAAGCATATTCACTTCATCATCACATTGGATTCCCACAGTACCCAAATGAAGGGTCAGGTAGGGGCTTGAATGCCTCCTTCACAAAGAGGAGTCAGAAGGTCAGAGAGATTCCATGACATTATTGAGAACAGGAAACTGAAAAATGACCAAGTCAGACAGAGTCAGACATCTTGGCTCTAAGTCAATGCTCTTTCCATTTCCTCTGAATTTCCTATGCAGCTCGGCACCTTTTCTAGAACATTATCCCCAGGTATAAAAGGGTCCTTGCTTTGATAGCATCATGTTCTTAGCTATATTAGGAAGCTTATAATTTTTATCTCAAACCTATCTTTGACATCCAGCACGCTGGTGTTGGGGGGCGTGGGGGAGTCACTAAAATTAGAACAGTAAATAAAGCAGCAAAACAACCTAGTGTCATGTTTTGGTTGGCTCCAGCTGCCAGAACAAAACACCATAGTCTGAGCAGCTTAAACAACAAACATTTATTTCTCACTGCTCTGGAGGCTGGAAGTTTGAGGTCAGGGTGTCAGCATGGTTGGTTCTTGGTGAGGGTTCTCTTCCTGGTTTATGGAAGGTCGTTTGAGGTCAGGGTGTCAGCATGGTTGGTTCTTGGTGAGGGCTCTCTTCCTGGTTTATGGAAGGTCATCTTCTTGCCATATCCTCACATGGCAGAGAGTAGAGAGAGAACAAAGAAGCTCCCTTGATCTCTTTTTGGAAGGGCACTAATCCCATTATAAGGGCTCTACCCTAATGGTCTAACACCATCACTTTTTAATACCATCAACATAAGCATGCAGTCCATAACATGCCGCTACTTTTGTAATTAAAAAAAAAAAAGATAAAGGAAATATTTATCTGGAGGAGTTGCCAAAGAATGCAAGCAGATTTCACACAGAATCAGCAAGGGGAGAGTGAACCCGCATACTCTGTCCTGGAGCCATAAGCACCATCAACAGGAAAAGAGCTGTGTCTTTCTGAACTTGGGACTTGGTTTGACTGCAAGAGGTGCTGGGCTTTCATTTTCTTAAGCATCCTCTGTGTGTTGCTATTTTCATGGTCAATACAAGTGGCATTTTTGACCAAACTGAGTTGCATATTTTTAGAGGGTGAGCACACTGCAATTTTAGAGAATAGTTATGATGGGGTTTCAGGACCAGACTTGCCAATTATGGTCTTAAAATGGAAGCCTTGGCCACACTCTGCATTTAGGTTGATGTCTGGGGAAAAGTGGTCTAATTGAAGGGAGAATTTCATCGCTGAGTGAAAGCCAGCTCATCTGTCGCCATTCCAGGGCCTGGTGCCAAGTCCCTGCTGTGCCCTCTACCTGTCCCTCCTCCCCCTGGTCTGCATGAACCCCCTCCATGAGCCACTGCTATTGTGCAGAATCCAGTATCCGGGGCTTTACACACATCTCATGAAAACTCTGAGAACATGCTCTTCATGGATGCAAAAGCATGATGAGGCTGGGGCATCTTGGTGGCATTCAGTGACAGTTTACTACTTTCTAGGAACCTGCAGCACCATCACATTAAAAATGTCCATGATAAGCCATCATCAGGTGGGCACTGTTATACTGCCCAAGTTTATAGACAAGGAAACAGGCAATCCCACAACCCACCCTTTGCCTAGCCAACTGGCAAGGCAATCAAGTGGTAGAACCAGCAAGGGCTGGAGCCAGTTCCCCGGGTACAGAACCCAAGGTTGGTATACTGCCTCCCTGCTCTCAGATAAATGAGGTGGTGGTGGCTTTCAAGTTCACCCAGAAGGTGCGTCTTCTCCTAAAAAGCAGAGTTTATAGTTTATTGGTTCATCTTTGTTTTGGTTTGTTTTCTTTTTTTCTAAGAATAGCTCATAGATAACAAAGCTGATATCATTTATTAAAAAATATAATCTCCCCCTGAATTTGAAATGCATGTTTATCATCTATCAAATACTTATGTGTAAGTGATTTATTCTGATGAGTGTCTCTTCTTTTTCATTCACCTATTTGCAAACCCTGGCTGTACCCTCACACTGCTTAAACCGCAGTCACTTTATAGTATATTTTAGCATCTAGTGGTTAAAGTCTTCCCATAGTGTTTTGCTTTGTAAAATATCTTCTTGGCTATTTATTCTTTTGGATGAAATTTAAAACCATGTCAAATTTCAAGAAAGCTTCTTTGAATTATTACTTGGAATGATCTTGAAGCTAAACATTAATTTGGGAGAGACATTTTAATTTGAATTTTATAATGCTTAATATATGGTGTCATTAACAATAGGAAGCAATGCTCTTTTCATTATACTTTCTAAATGGTTGTTGTTTGCATAGAGAAAAGCTATTTATTGGGGTGCTTACTAAACTCACCATCAGTGAAACCCACAGACATGGGTGGGACAAAGCCTGTCTGAAGTACCATAACCCTTTCCTGGGATACGGGCCCCCTTCGCCAACCCTGAGGGACCGCCTCGACTGAATTGTCTGAAGATGCGACTATAAGACTTCTATATTTCTGCCATAACATTCTACTCCCTTGGCACTACTTGCTAAAAAACAAAGAAACAAACAAAAAAATAAACTACTTCTAAATTAGACATATTTCTGATAAATATATCATTAATATACACGTACACCTTTAAAGGTCTTTAATCTCATCATAAAAGTTCTAAATTCTGTCCCACCCTTATAGTCTCAAATTATAAAACCCTGCTATTCTCTAAAATGATGTGTAAATTCTATCCTAAAATAAAAATCCTGGTCAGGTTAAAGTCCCAAATCTAATTCAGATTCATGTCTCCAAAAATAGAGACAATACTCAAAAACTACAGCCACTAAAATATTCAGTCTGGTCTAATTCTGGTTCTGTTTGTCTGTCTATATTTTTGGTCTATACTATGACGACAGTCCAACAAAAATTAAAGACTTTAATGGTCATAATAAAGGCCTATAAAATTTCTAAACTAGTTTATCAACACACTCAATCAAAACACAGGCTCCATAAACTAAAAAAAATAATAATTTAGAGTCACCCCTTCATCTCTCATCTTTCCCTCTCTTCCTCCATCTTCCGGCTTTCTTCCAGTCCCATGACATTTCAGCTTTAGTACAAAAACAAAGTCTGTAACTTTAAGAGTCTAAATGTAAAAGGCTATGCCTTTTTAGCTACACCTATTTTGCTAAACTTTCACAATACAAAATAAATAACACAAAATTAAAATGGCAAGACACCAGACAACCAACCTCCAGTCAACATCCCAACAAATACCTCCCTAGTTCAGAGAGCTTTACTAAAAAGCAATGTAACATTAAAATGACCAAAATAAAATTCTCAAACATTAAAACGTGACAGATTTTTTGCAACTCCAACTGACTACTTAAGCTGGCTTAATCGAACACACTTTTGAAAGCTACTGGCCCACAACTAAGGAACTAACATACAGTCTTTTAAATATTTTGCCTATTTTTTTCCTGCCTACTTTAAATCTACTGACTTTTCTAGTAATATTAAAATAAAACTTAATATTCGTAGTATTAATAGGCTCTTTGCTGTGTGGCTACTTTGATAAAAGGACCAAAACTATATTCTGAATGGAGCCCCTTGTAGGGTTCTAGACTGAGAACCCTTCATATTAACTCATTTAGCTATGTATTTGTTCTTTCCTTTAGCTATTCACTCAACAACTATTTATTGGTCTCTTTTGACACTTTGGGACTATACCTGATGGCAAAAGGTGGCAGCCTGGAAAAACAGGCTGATTAGCCCAAACCAGATTAGGATCATTCTTAAGATTCTCAGTAGTTCGCAAACTTTGGTGAGTATCAGACTCAACTGATGAATGTGACAAAAATTCCAGAGTCCGGGCTCTGTTTTTACTTCAGAAAGCTTGGGCGTTTGCATCCTTTATCAATTTGCCTGGTGATTCTGATACACACCATGTTTGAGAATGACTGCCTTATGCAGTCTCTAAAATATTCTTTTAGATTTTTTGTTTCGTTTTGGCCCTTTCTGGTGGAGGTACAGCTTGGACTAGCGAAAGGAGACAGTTCTGAATTCAAAACCTCACTCAGCTGATATTGTGTGGACCTGGGCAAGTTCTTAAGGAACTTTGAGAAACTCGACTCCCCAAAATCACGTCCAAAGGACTAACATCCAGAATCTACAAGGAACTCAAACAACTCAGCATAAAAACAAACAAGCAACCCTTTCAAAAGGGACGTGAATAGACACTTCTCAAAAGAAGACACACACGCAGCCAACAAACATATGAAAAAAAATGTTCAACATCACTAATCATCAGAGAACGCAAATTAAAACCACAATGAAATATCATCTTATATGAGTCAAAATGGATATTATTATAAAGTCAAAGAACAACAGATATTGGTGGTTGCAGAGAAAAGGGAACACTTACACACTATTGGTTGGATTGTTAACGAGTTCTACCACTATGGATAAGAGTATGGAGATTTCTCAAAGAACTAAAAAGAGAATTACCATTCAATCCAGAAATCCCACTACTAGGGATCTACCCAAAGAAAAAGAAATCATTACATACAAAGGATACTTGTATTCGCATGTTCATTGCAGAACTATTCACAATAGCAAAATCATGGAACCACCCAAGTGCCCAACAATGACTAACAGGACAAAGAAAGTATGGGACACATACACCATGGAACACCAGGCAGCCATAAAAAAGAATGAAATTGTGTTCTTCACAGCAACAAGGATGGAGCTGAAGAATGTCATCCTAAATGAACTAACTCAGAAACAGTAAACCAAACACTGGGTGTTCTCGCTTCTCTACGAGAGCTAAATGGTCACAGAGATGAAATAATCACCACTGGGAACACCAATAAGGAGGGAGGTAGGAAGGAGGCTTAGGGTTCAGAAATTACCTACTGGGTACAATGTTCACTATCTGGGGAATGGGCCACCTGGGACCCAGTCCCCACCACTATATAATATGTCTATGTAACAGACATGCACTTGCACCCTCTAAATCTAAAATAAAAATATCTATTTTTTTTTGAGTCAGAGTCTCACTCTGTTGCCCAGGCTGGAGTGAAGTGATGTGGCATGCTCATAGACACTGCAGCCTCAACCTGCTGGGCTCAAGCGATCCTTCTGCCTCCCAAGTAGCTGGAACTACAGGTGCGCGCTATCACACCCGGCTTATTTTTTTGATTTACTGTAGAGACAAGGTCTCACCAAGTTGCCCAGGCTGGTCTTGCACCCTTGAGCTCAGGCAATCCTCCCGCCTCAGCTTCCTAAAGTGCTGGGATTACAAGCTTAAGCCACCGAAAATATCTATTTTTTAAGATCGCGTTCTTGTGTAAAGCGTCGCCCTTACTCGTGATAAACATCATGTCCTGAGCAGATGACACATGATAGACACTGAGGTGCTCATCAGATCTTGGCTCTGGCCTCTTCGAGTAAGGCCTCAGGAAACTAGTCCTTCTCCCCCAGAGCAAAGAGAAGATGGAACTGTTAGGAAAAGTGACAAGAGAGGGGGACAGGATGGGTGGGCTCTCTCGGACCCATTGTCCTGCCTGGTGAGAACATGTGCCCCTTCTCACCCAGTGGCATGCTCCTCGTGTTAGACAGCACAGCCCTCTGGAAACCTCCCCAGGAGCCAACACTGGTTAGAGAAGGATGCAGGGGGTCCCCTTAAGTTGCCAGAGACCAGAGAAGGCGTTGAACACACCCAGAAGCTGAAACTAATGACTGGCTGAGTGGGTGCCATAAATGAGACATGCACGAGTAAGCAGCCAGACTGAGTGACTTTGGGCAGACCGCTCTCCCTCTCTGAGCCTCACTTTTATCATCTGTGAAAGGGGAATGTTCTGAGATCGTGTCTCCTAGGGTCGTCATCAGGAATGAATGAGTTACTATCCCTGCCATCCTCTTTGTCCCTGGGTCAGGCAGCTTGCCCCCTGCTAGAGTTGGGTTATGGTCTTTTCAAAACAATGGCGGGGCAGTCTGAGCCAACTGAGGTGGCTGAGGACATTCTTTAAGGGGCACAGAAGTCCAAACCACAGCAGGCAAATTCTCCCCGAACACCTTGCTCCTGACTTTGAACTGATCTCTCGTCGCCCTTGCCCACGGCCAGCCTTGCCCATGGAGTGTTTGCTTCCTGCCTGGGAGGGTCTTCGTGGCACCTCACCTCCACTCTCTGGCCCCGTGACTTCTAGGTCACTGTGCAGTGGTACCGGGCAGCCTGCCTGCCTGTGCCACTTGCAGGACCTCGGTGTCCACAGGAGACCAGCTGCTGAATTGCAGCCACATTTATAAGCGGCAACATTTCAAGGTTTTATGAGCTGAACACACTTGACAGTGAATGATACAGAGACCCACGAATGTCCCTCCATATTGCCACAGCCCCTAGAGAAGGGGACGGTGGGGATTCAAGGGCTCCTGCACATTCCTGAGCCCAATACTGAGAATCTCCTTGTCTTCCATGCACTCCCAGTAAGTAGCTTCAGGGGATCCTTAACTTTCCTGCAGTCTGCTCCCAAAGATGTAACTCCTAGCCAGCCTGGTGGCTCATGCCTATAATCCCAGTACTTTGGGAGGCTGAGGCGAGAGGACTGCCTGAACCCAGGGGTTCAAGACCAGCCTGGACAACTTGGTGTGACCTCATCTCTATAATAAATCAAAAAATTAGCCGAGCATGGTGGTACACACCTGAAGTTTCGGCTACTTGGAAGGCTGAGGCAGAAGAAATGCCTGAGCCCAGCAGGTCGAGGCTGTGGTGGCAGTGAGCATGACACTGCACTCCAGCCTGGGCGACAGAGTGAGACTCTAACTCAAAACAACAACACCAACAGCAAAGATGTAAATCCTTATTTACTCCCTTTCTTTGAACTATATAGTCTCAATGTAATCTTAAGTCTTGTGATTTGCCTAACTTTTGCAATGCATGACATCTTAGGCCTTGTAAACTCTCTTTACTCTAAATGTCACTCTCTAAATGTAAAATGCAGTTGTAACTTAAGTTCTGTACAATGCTGATGTACAGATAATGAGAACTCTGGACTATAAAAGTGAACTGTAAAGCCTGGAGGGTGAGCAGAGCCATTTTAGAAAGACCTGGAATCCGGCTCTGCTCCTTGGATTCGAACTCAGAAGTAAGCTTCTTTCTACCAGTTCCCTGCCCCTTTGATTTATCGGTATCAAGCAGGGCAGCCGAGCAATACTCGAACCATAACAAAGCCACCACCTCCCCCCCAATGCCCTTCTTCACAAGACACTGTGCTCCTTCTGTCCTCAGGGACTGTTGCCACCACCCGCTCCAGAAGTCCTGTTCTCCTTCCAACCTCGTCCTATGGAGTCTGCCTTCTCAGCTCCTCTGGGACCTGCCCTTTCTACGTATTCAGTCCTGGCCTCATCGGTTTCACCGCAGTTACTGTGGAAGACTCCAAATAGGCCTCCCCGTCACCAGTCTGGGCCATTCCCACACTGCTTCTGGGGTGATGGTTCTGACACCTGCATCTGGTTAGGGTACTCACTGATGCCTGCTGTCCTCCTGGGGACCAGGCAAACCTGTGGTCAGCAGAGCCAGTCCCGAGGCTTCAGGCTGCATCATGACTCTCCACTTTTACAGGGTGGGCCTGGGTTCCCGCTCCTTTCACCCACTCACCAGATACATCATATAGTCATAAGAAGTGAAAACAGATATCAGTTCACAACTTGATTTGAGCTACTGATGTTAATGTAACAGGTGGGGACACCAAGGCACTGGGAGGAAAGGTCGCGGGGCTTTGCCGCAGGTTATAGGGACATCTCCAAGGCATTAACAAAAGCATCCTCCAAGGTTAGCAGCGTCCTCCAAGGTCACAAATGCACACCCAAGATCACATGGCAGAGCCCAGGCTGAGGGCCTGACAACATGGCACTGGGACAATGCTCCTTTCGGACTGGTACTCTGTAATCTGGGACCTGCTCAGTGAGGTGGTGACGGACAGATCAGTTCTCCTTCCAACAGCAAATATGGACTTTCTCAGCCCTTACCCCAGCCCCGCATTGTGGTGGTTAAGGGTCTTGGTGACTCGTCCACTGGGTATGAGATAGTTCACCAGGAGTTCCTGAGACCTTAGAAGAGACTATGCCCTTGAGGGTAAGAGACCCTGCCGTGAGCAGAGGGAAAATGGTGGCCTGGATAGGAAGAGAGACTCACCAATGTCATATAGCATCTCTCCTCTGTAACCAGGTAGCCTAGCAACAAAGCCTATGGTCTATTGTGCTTGAAAATTCATTTGAAGATTGTCTAATCCCACCTGAGGATACTCTACTGCGATGAACAACATTATTCTTATTTCACAGAAAAGTGGGGCTCAGAGAGGGCCACTGACTCACCCAAGACCACACAGCAAAAAGGCAGCAAGTAGATATCTGAACCCAGGACAGCCCTGTGACATTATATCCTCCTGTAAACCACAGAACTGTGGACGATGGAAGGAGACAGGGGCAGGGGGAAGGAAGGGTCTGGAGAAAAGATAGGGACAACAGAGAGATGGGCGGCAAGGTGGGGGCAGCTTGGGTCACTCTACCATCCTGGGACAGCACAACCTGTAGCCTCGGGACAGGCAGGCCCCTGAGTGAGGAGCTTCTGTTTACTTCTGGAAAGCACTGTCTCCCCACTTTAAAAAAAAATAATCTTTTATTGTTTTTTTTCTTGCTTTGTTTTTGAGTTGCAATCTCATTCCATCGCTCAGGTTGGAGTGCAGTGGCGTGCTCATGGCCACCCCAGCCTCGACCTGCTGGGCTCCGGCGATCCCTCCACCTCAGCCTTCCAAG
>CAUYQG010231361.1:0-14185 GCA_963574415.1 Tarsius wallacei | reverse complement strand
ACTCTGTCGCCCAGACTGGAGGGCAGTGGCACACTTCTGGCCACTGCAGCCTCGACCTGGTGGGCTCTGGTGATCCTTCCGCCTCAGCCTTCCAAGTAGCTGGAACTACAGGCGCTGCGCTACCATGCCCAGCTAGTTTTTGCTTTTTAATGTAGAGATGAGGTCTCGCCAAATTGCCAGGGCCGGTCTCGAACCCGCGGACTCAGGCAATCCACTCGTCTCAACCTCCCAAAGTGCTGGGATTGCAGACTGAGCCACCGAGTCCGGGCATATCTTTTCAAAATCCAAACCATTATTAAGTTCCAAGACACATCTGGCTCCCAGAATATTTGCTAAGAGACTATAGATCTATCTTTAATGTTGTCAGGTTTTTTCTTTTCAGAAGAAATGCATATGATATTTTGGCTTATTTTCTTTATTATTAATAAGACTAAGTCTGATGTAATCTAAGGTAAGATATTTCTTCCAGAGTTTTACAAAATGTTTTATTCATTCACTTTTTAAATGTTCTATTGTAAAAAAGTAACTACTACAGTACAAATCATTTTTTAATCAAAGATAAAAAACTAAATTTCCTTCTATAGAAAATTAAAATAGTTTGTATTTTTTTATCTTCATACACAATTTTTAAGTTAATACAATGGCATTTCCTTATAAAATGAAAAAGACTTCATAATAGTAAGATCCTTAGTATTTTTCCAACAAATAAACTTTTATGGATGGAAGGGACCTGAAATAGGCTTATTGCTGGCCATCTGTTATTTTCTTTTTCTGCCTTCCCAGGACCTGCACACTTAGTACTACTGAGTGCCCAGATGCTCTCAGTAGTGAAATGCCCAAATGCACTCTCACTTCTACCCTAGCATTCAATACTCCAAACTTGTATAACCAATTCAGGTATTCATATTTGCTGTCAACCATCAGCAAACATTCCCTCAGCACCTAAACACACATCTGGAATAGCACTAAGCTCTGAATTCTTGGGTAGGGAGGAAGGGAACATTAAACATACAGAAATATCACCATTTGTAGGTGGCATAATGGAAGTTACACAATACTTTTGGAACAAACAGAAATAAGAGACAAATTTGCCCAGAAAGATGGAGACAAAAAACAATTATGGAGAGACATTAGATATTAGAAACTGGTGGGAATGTTCTAATTAGTCAATCATAGGAAAGATGCTTACGGAAGAGGAAGCAGCAATGGTGAGGCACAGAGGTATCCAGGGAGAAAAGGCTGAAGATAGGAAGAAAGGAGGTTTATATGATAAAAGTTTTCTGGAAATTGTTGTCTTGCTAGAGACTTTTGACTTTCTTTCCGTGACCATGTTTCTGAACGAGAACTGACTCATCATCTTTCCCTCCCATGCCTTGCTGTAGATTCCAAGACATTTTAATACCGAATATGTTTTGTAAATCATAAACAATAATACAAATGTTAAGTATTAGCTCCAATGGGTTCCAAGATAGATCTATGGTCTTAAATATGTTACACAATTATCCTAGCTAATAAATTATAATGTCCTAAAAGTCATCGTTGAGTAAAATGAATAGAATGCTGATAATAGTTATTTTAAATAGATGTGATAGTAGGGAAGCATTTTGGAAAGAAAGAAAATTGTGCAGAAAAAAATCATCTTAATCTAATGTCACAAAAGAAGACTTGGCAGTTTTATAAAGGGGAAGAGATCATTAATCATTTGCATTTTTAAATTGTATATAGACATTTTGCCTTTCGTATTTTACTAAGTGGCTCATTTGACATTATCCATTAAAAGCTAATGCTTTATATCTTGGTAGCTTAGTGCTCATTTACTCATTTCAACTCATGTTAACAATGTGTTTTATTAGCTTTACAATAATGCCTAAAAAAGTAAGTTTTGGGATTATTTTCTGTCAGATAATGGGAACTACTTAACAATTTGTATATAAAGGAAAAATATGAATGCCAGAAAATTATTTTTTGCCTTTCTTTTCTGTAGACAATAGATTGCAAACTTTGAAAGTAAGGATTCTTCTCAACTTTAAATTCTTAGTGTCAACCAGTGTCTGGCAATAAATTAGCATTCAATAGATAGTTAAATTAATAAATAAATGCATGAAATAAATTATGAAAGAGAAAATGTTATGATTATTGATTAATACACAAAAAACTAAACTCACAAGTATAACAGAAAAGCCAATTAACTGAGTTACGTATTCTCCCAGCATATTAACACAATAAAGATAATAATATCAAAGGCACAGAGAAATTGGTATATTCAAACACTGCTTATGAAAATTAAATGTAGCCAGACTTTGATAAAAACTTTCATCATTAAAAACTATTTATATCTTTCTATCCTAACTTATTCTTCTGAGAACTTATCCTGAGGAAATAATTTGATTTTTTTAAACACAACTATATACGTATCATCATTCCAAAAAGTTGCAAAATAACTGAAGCAGAATAAATCTCATCTAATAGAAAAAGGTTTAAGTAAATTCCTGCACCCTTTTAGTAGACAATTTGCTTGCACAAAATTATGTTTAGAAAGAGTGTAGTCATATGAACAACTTTTTATAGTGTCAAGCAGAATTATTGGGATAAAAATCTACACATATGACCTATTAAAGCATATGAATATTGTATGCATAGGTGAAAAAAGATTGGAGAAAAAAAGGTCAAAATTTAAAATTTACTTGTGATGCTGTTACTATGGAAAATTAAACAAAATATTTTCTAATTTTCTATGATGGTTGCATTACTGATCTTTACCACTCTCTATGACTCTTATCTTGTATCCACTCATTAATAGTTAAGTAATACTGAGTGTTGACTATTTGCTAGATCATCTGCAAGGCACTGAAAATATAGAGTTGAACATTATATGATTTATGACTGTAACTATCAATGAAGTGCAATTTGAAGGAACTTCAATCTATCGGCTGCAACCCTGCTAGCTTTTCCAGGATGTACATTCTGTCACTGATCACACTGCTATGAAGAAAGAAGTGAAATCATAATCTTTTATCTCTGACTGTGTAGATAAAATCAGAAGAAAATTTCATAAACAATTTTTTCAAAAAGATAGTGAGGGAGCAAGAAGACACCTTTTTGAAGAGCATAATTTAGGTTTCCATAAAATTATGACAATATATACATTCCAAATATTTTAACTTCATTGTGATCTTCTGGCACATGATCCACACTATCTTAGAATTTTTTTTTTAGCCTTCATCTTTCTTTTCTAAATCGCCACAGATGTCTTCGATTATCTCATATGTGTCTTTCATTTTAAAAGTGGTGAAATGTTACTAAAAGAAAGATCATAAAGAATCAACAGCAAGACTCATGTGCCCTTTAATAAGCCATAAAACGGATACTCTGCACTTGGAAGTTGACTGTGTTAGCAGCTTGGCATGATGGAAAGACACGAGAGTTAGAATCAAAAGACTAGTAGACGCGTCTCTACTGCTGCTCAAAAGGAGACCTCAGACAAATCTCTTAAATTCTGTTCCAATTCCTCATTTGTTTATCAGTGATAATAAATACTATGCTTACCTACCCACCTATATCATCAGTTTATCATAAAGACCAAATAAGAAATGTAAATGAAAACTTTTTCTGCATTGAAGTGATGGAGATATATCAATAATCAGAAGTAGTAATACTGAAAACACCAATAAACCATATCTCACTCATGAACAAAATATCCTCATCTGAAGCAAAAGGGTGAAAAACATTTCAACATTCTTTCTACTCAGTTTCTTCTACCACCTCTAATATTCTTAGCAAACACTGTAGTTAAAGCAACTGTTTAATGAGAGTCTGCCTGGGGAAGGGGGACACATCTCATCAACAAGGGTACCTGCATAATGAACATTTGTATACCTAACCCTGAATTGTACCCCACATCCCTAAAATAAAAAATTAAAATCTTAAAAATAAATAAATACATAAAAATAGAAAGAAAAAATAATCAAGCAACTGTTGGAAGAACTTCAATTGTTAAGAAGAATGACATAAATAAATTGACTCTGCTGAAAGCAAGTTTCACTCACATAGGAAGGAAATGTCTTTTGATAGTTCATTTTTACAACTGTGGCCCTGATTACATAATAGATTGTATACTTTCATATGTATAGATTGTTAAAGAGGATGGAATAATTGGACACTGATAGAGAAATTGTCTAAAAATTATTCTTAATTTTCAAAAGTGTGTCCAAATTTTATGAATTTTTTGTATATTGTGAGCATTATCCTTACAATTTGCATATGCTTTATTTAAAATAAATTAGTAATCATTGCTATTAAATGAGGCTTCAATTAAGCAACTTTCAATTTTATGGTATGAAAGAGAACTGAGCTCCTCAAGATAGACAACTTGAGAATTTTCTTCTCTTTGTGACAAAGGAATAAACTAAATGAGACAGCAGTGGTTGATGACATTAATCATCACATAGAGTCTACATTTAGTATGCTGAGGGATTTGGATTTATCAGTAAATCTCTGTGGGAAAAAAGCAATTTCAGTATGGCACATTTAATATTTATAGCATATGAGTTGGCACAAAAGTTCTATGAAATCATTTTTAAAATATTTTGATTGATTTATGTAGCCCTAATATAAATTTTTTACTCCAATAAACATGCATCATTCTTCCCCATTATAACTTTGATTACATGGACAGAAAGTCCAACTATGTGCATGTACATATGTAGACATATATATTCATTCAACTAATGTTATTTCTACTTAATTACAGGACAGTGTATTTCAGAAGAAATTGAAATATATTAAAACATCCAGACTCCTCATTTTCTCCTGCTTTCTCACTATCCCTTTCCCAAGAAACATATACACACGTACCTTAATTTAGTTCAATCAAATAATCTACGGAATGATCCCTGGCCCTCACCTAGCAATGGGATTTAAGATATGCTACCCCAAAATGACACTTAGGCATTAGAGAAAGCAGCAGAGACTGGAAGTTCACTGTCACATTCTCCCTGACTTTTTCCCCTGAAGCAGAGCATAAAACCTAGGAAGGATTTTCTGATCTTCCCCTGAAGCAGGTCATAAGACCCTCATGTGAGATGTGCCCACCATATACCTGGAGAAATAGGATGTCTTTATTTCTAAACACACGGGGGCACAAAAGAGAATCTGCACAAACAGGTCCTGCTATGTTTCCTTCAGTTTATCATAACCTTTTATCCTCCAATCATATTTCTTCATGACTATTCATTGTTCATCAAACCTACGATACACATAAGTTTAACTGCTTCCTCCAATCTTCATTTTTTTTTATAAAGGCTCCCATGTGAACCACAGCTTACATTAAATAAATGTGTATGCTTTTCTCTTGTTAATCTGTCTTTTGTTATAGGGGTTCATCCATGAGAATGGATGAGGAAGATATCTTTTTCTCCTTCATCTACTCAATATAACCAATTAGCTTTGAATATTTTTCAGTTGCTTTTTTCTCAGTCCTTAGGAACTATGAAAAATAGAACCCATGTAAGGACTTTAAAAGAATCTAGAACTAATAAGCTTATAAAATTGTTTCCAATTAACTTAAACAAGATTTTTACTCATTCAAAAAGCTCTGTTTGTATGTCATTACTGTACAACCTTTGTATATGTATATATTATATGGAGATTCAATATACAGAGGTGCAAAAAAATGTATACACATTTTAAGTATGACATTTTCTCAAAAGATGACATTAATGAAACAAATGCTAGCATCACCATGTGGCAGGCAGAACAATCAAAGAAAATGGCAGAAGCATGGTTACATGAACATCATATTACACATTGCTACAATAATTTAATTAAACTTTGAAAAGTAATACATAGATAACATCTCTTAAAATGTGTATACATTTTTTGGCACCCCCATATATAATTTATAGATTTAGGGAGTACAGGTGCAGTTTTGTTACACGAATGTATCACATAGTGGTGAAGTCTGGGCTTTCAGCTGAGCCATCACCCAAATAGTGAACGTTGTACTGTTAGATAATTTATCATCACTCACTCTTGCTCATTATCCCTTTATTTTAACATTTTACAAATGTAACACTTTTTGTAAGGTTGTGTAAATATTGTAAAATAACAATAACAGTGAAAGAACATCTGAATCAATTGCTCAATAAGTATCCACAGTGTTCACAAATACTTCATGTTACCTTTAGAAAGAAAAGTAGAAGCAAGCAAGCTAACTGCAAAATGATGAACACTTTTAATATTCAACACACTTAGAATGCAGACCAAGTTTGGTATACTTGATTTACAAGTTTCATATATATAACTACTCATATTCATAAAATATTGCCCACTGAGCATTGCAAAGAGTCCTTATATCTGTGAGCCTGCAATAAAAAGGTAGCACTGCCAGATAGCTAGTTGTGTTGTTTCAGATTCCTGATTAATAGCCAATCTACTTGGAATACATGTTAAATCCTCATTTACACTGGTGTGCATCTATTGTCTATTTCCAATGGAATGGGCTTTGCTCTGATCAATAAATGTATCAGCCTAGTTGTTCATCTTGTTGGAGAGATCAAAGCAATGACAGAGGTACATCTGTTTTTATGTCAAATAATGTCTAGGGTAATGAATCCTCTCCAATAGATAAACAGCATTCCTGCAATTGTCCTTCGGTCTCCCACTACGGAGTTGATCATGATTAAGCTGAAGCACTTGGGGAATTGAAAGTGTTGGCACTTCCTAAAACATTTTTTATCTAAAATTTATATTCATCTATGCGGTATTTCCAGCTCTTGAATAGTGACCTCATTGCATAATATGCATCTAAGATGATGCTTATATAATGAATTTGCATATGTGGGAAAATGTGGCAGAAACATAGTATTAAAATGCAGCCAGAAAAATTGTTTTGAGTCAACTACATAGTCATAAAGCCTCTTTACAAGGGCAAATATTATACTTACTGTGCTAATAATTAATAAAAAGGCATAATGAACACAAATTCAAAATGTATATAAACGCATATTAACATATATATCTTGTTAATTCTTGGTGATGGAATCTTAATATTGTTTCCACTGATGTGACTAAATTAAGGCACCTACAACTTTACAGGAAGGTAAAGAATAAAGGGATGTTGACATAAACCTAGATAGCTTCTACAGGCAAGTTTTTTGAAAGAAAGAATATAAAGGTGATGTCTTGTTTGCTTGATGGATAGAGCAAATTGTTTCTGGGTAGATTAAGTTATTGTATTTCATCAGGTTATTTCCTATAGTAGAACTGGATGTGATAAATAGATTTAGTCACTCTGATTTGTAGTCACTGCTGAATTGCTATTGTTCATTCTAGCACTCACTTTGGCACTGATTGACCATGTGATTCTGTCACTTGAAGCAAGTCATTTGAGCCCTACTGTCATTGGTGTCTAGACTGGTGAAATATAGACTATAACTCCTCAACAAATAGTCATACAATGGTTAAATACATTAAGATGGTTAAAATCTTGGCTGCAGACTCATTGCCAGTAAGAGGCAAAGCCTGGATTCTGATTCAGCCCTGCCTGAATTCATAGGAATAGGAAAGTGTATTATTATTATCATTTTTTAACTAAAAAGAAAATTTATTTAGAAGGCAGATCCAGAAAAAGGGTGGATCCACCTTTTAAGATTGGAGAAGGGGCCAGATGCTGAAGGAGCATTCGTTGCTGGAAGCTAGGAGCCCAAGGGGTTATGAGACTTTCTTTCTTTAGGCTGGGAATGAAGGTTGCTTGATGGGCAAGAGGCATCCACCCATAAAAAATGAAACCATGGGAGGGGAGTTGTCTTAGCCACGGTGATTAGCTGTTCAGTAAAGCAGCAGCCAGAGTTTCAGAGGGTTGACCAGGTAGACAAGGAAATTAGTCCAAGGTCTGCTAATGGGTGAGGCAGAATGTTCCACTGGAATCCCTGCCACATTCCCTGCTGTCAGAAGTTTCTCTCCAGTATGTACTGACACCTCTCTTGAGGAAAAGGACATTCCCACAACCATCATATTTTTAGTCACTATGAGCTCACTGTGAACCCACGGTGGTCACTGATAATAAGGTCCTTTTCCCGAAAAAGAGTTTCCTAATTTCTGCATTCAAAGGATTTCAGAGTTGATATTTAACCAATAATTAGCTAGACACTTCTGCTCAAGTCTTTTCCACATTAAATGCATAGTTTTTAACTATGTGTTTGTAACATGAAAGATACTACTGAAGGCATGATCACATTCACTGCATTTATAAGATTTCTGTCTTGTGCAAATCCTCTGTTATCTTCAGAGGGTGCACATCTGGAAACTGGCTGTCCCACAAGGACTATTTTCCCACCTTCAAGGAGCCCACTGATGTTTAATGATGTTTGAGGAGTCACACAAGGTATCTGCACAGTCACCATATTAACAGGGCTTTCCCCCTGCATGAGTGCACTAGTGCCTAATATGCTGAGATCGCTGTGGAAGGACTGTACAATACATTGAAATTCCATGTTTTTCCCTTGTGTGTATTTTCTTATGTTTAACAAATAAGACATGTAGGAGTATGCTTTCTCACACTCATCACAGTAGGATCTCTCTTCTGTACTAGTTCTACAATGTAAGATGAACATTGACTTTGAAATGAAGGCTTTCCAGCAGTCACCACATTCATAAGGTTTCTCTCCCAAGTGAATTCTTTGGTGTCTAATGAGCCTGGACTTCTGCGAACAGGTCTGTCCACACTCAGAACATACAAAGGGAGCCTTTCCTGTGTGGTATCTTTGATGTTCTATGAGGCAGGCCTTCTGGCTGAGGGCCTTGCCAAGTCAGTTCAACCATAGGGTTTCTCTCCAGTAAGTTGGTTGATGTATAAGGAGATTGTCCTTCTGGATGAAGACTTTTCCACATTCACCGCAGTATAGGGCTTCTGTCTAGTATTAATTTGCTGATGTAAAATGAGAGGTGATTTTCTGAAGAGACTTTTCCCACATTCAATGCGCTCATGGGGTTTCTCCCCTTTGTAAGTTCTCTGAAATTTAGTGAATCTTGTGCTTTTTGTAGGTTTTTTCACATACACTACATCCATGGAATTTCTTTCACATAAAATCCTCATTCTCAATGAGCTGAGACCTCGAGGAAGGATTCCCCACATTCAGTGCATTCACAGGCTGTGTATATATTGTGTGCTTGCAGATATTTACAAAACTGCGATGTAGTGCTGATGAGCTTTTTACTGTCACAGGATTTCACTTCAGTATGAGTTTGTTCATGATTGTCATGGAGAAAGGTTCTCCCATCACCATTATGATCAGCAGGTGCCTTTATGTTGCATCTTCTGCTCTGGCTGGTTAAACATAAATGTGATTTCAAATCTTTTCAATGCTTATAGCCTTTTTCCAACCCTTTCAGCATTTTTTGGTTTTGCAAGTGCTGCCACAGGTGGTCAGCGATCCCAATTTCTTGATGGGTTGGACTATGGATTTTATCTTCCAATGTCTGTAGTGGTTCTCCTTGTTCAAACATGGAGAGGGTATCGGGTTTGCTGGCTTGATACCCTGGGTCTTTGTCGTCATTTTCTTCTGTTTCAGGAAATACTCCACAAATGGGATGCTGTCTTTGGTCTCTTCTGGATCAGTCCTCAATTTAGATTAAGAAATCTGAGTCTCCAGTCAAGGGTGTTCCGAGAACTGATATCCAAGTGCAAGTCCAGGAACCTCCATCTTCCTTCACTTGAACTTTCTTGTTCCTGGGAAGCTAGGACCTAAATCATCCAGCAGAGCAAGAATTCAGACTAAAAAGCCAAAGTCAATTCTTCTCAAAATCTACACATTTGCCACTGGGTCAATATGATTTGGAGATGTCAAATGGTTCACTTTAACACCTGACCGCTGACGCTCTCCCATGCGTGACCGCAAGGCACCCAACTTCACATTTGCCGTCCCGGACCACCTGCTCTCCCCAAGGACCACTGAGATCCTCTCAGTCCCCTTAACCTACTCCACTAGATTCCCCCACACTCAACCAACTACCAGGAAAGTATATCATTATTCACTGCTCAATACTTTCCCACACAAGTCCTCATTTTAAAGTTGAAGAACCTAAGACATAAGAAGTAATTTTTCCCAGAATGACTATGTTAAAATCTAGTCATGCTCTAATAAATATCCTAAAATGTATAAAGACACATGTAAGCTATATCTAGGAATTTTTGTGTTAAACATTTATTCTATTGTATATTATCACATATTATTTTTCCATGCATATAATATTAATTAGTGAATCAATAACATTAATCTCATTTCAATAAATAATAATATTTTAATGTTATAAGAGAATTATTTGATATTGGTACTGGACCATGAACTGATGACAGCTGTGAAGAACACAGACATAGAGTTCTCCTTCTGTTAAGCTTTTTTCTTCACAATTAACAGTGTTCTTAAGTTTTTAAGTCAGCATCCACAAATTCAACTATCAACTGTATAAAATGATAGTAACTTTAATATTTCTTTCTCACTCATTCCTGTCAATTCTCTACAGAGTCAAACTTGTATATATGACTTTTAGTAAAAACTTCCTTTATATCTTCAGTCCCCAATCTTTTTGGCATCAGGGACCAGTTTTATAGAAGACAATTTTCCCACAGACGAGGAGTGGAGAAGGTTAATTATTAGACATAAGTTCTCATAAGGAGCACCCAATCAAGCTCACCTGCATGTGCAGTTCACAATACAAGAGGGTTCGTGCTTCTATGAGAATCTACTGCTGCGGCTGATCTGACAGAAGGCAGAGCTACACTTTCCCACTGTTCACCACCTGCTGTGCGGCCTGGTTCCTAACAGACCACAGACACAGGTCTCTGGCCCGGGGTTGAGGATCTTTGCTTTATAGGATATTAAAGTAAGAATGATATGATAGTAAGTCAATGATGTCATGAATGATATAAATTAATGATATAAAGAATTATATAAAAGTAAACCTCAACATATTCTAAATGAAACTTATTTTTCAATCACTAATATCCATACCCTAAACCTGCCTGTCTGTAACCACTATTATATAGCTTTAACCACTATCTTAGGCTGTTTTCTGCTGCTATAAAATAATACCCAACACTGGGGTAATTTTTAAAGAAAGAGGTTTATTTAGTTCATGGTTCTGGAGACTGGGAAGTCTACGAGCATGTTGTCAACATCTGGCAAGGCCCATCTTGCTGATTTATTCCATGGCATAAGGGCTTATGCAAAAGAGAACTTGCTTTATAGCAATCCTTTCTGGTGTTTCCTGCAATAATTAGACCATTCCTGCAATAACAGCATTAATCTATTAATGAGAGCAGAGACACCATAATCCAATCACCTCTTAAAGGTCCTACCTACTAATAGCGTCACAATGGCAATTAAATTTCAACATTCATTTTGGAGAAGACATTTAAACCATAGCATTCTCCCTCTACCCCCCAAAACTCTTGTCCTTCTCACATGCAAAATACCTTCATTCCATTCCAATGTCTCAAAATTCTTAACTCATTCCAGCATCAACTCAAAAGTCCCAAGTCAAGTCTCATTTGAATTAGATATGGATGAGGCTCAAGGCACAATTTATCCTGAGGCAAACTCACTCCAACTGTGAGCCTATGAAATCAAAACAAGTCATCTACTTTCAAAATACAATGGTGGGACAGGCATAGGATAGATATTCCCATTCCAAAAGGGAAAAATATGTGAGAAGAAAGGGGTAAGTGGTCCCAAGTAAGTCCAAAATCCAACAAAGAAAACAATATTAACTTTTAAAGTGCTAGAATAATTTCCTTTGATTCTATGTCTCAAACTCTAGGCACACTGGTGTGGAAGTTTTGCCCCAAGGCCTCAGGCAGCCCCACCTGCATGGCTTTACAGGGTGTACCCACGTGACTGCTCTCATGAGTTGGAGTTGGATGCCTGTAGCTTTCCCAGGCTAGCAATGCATGCTTGTAAAGCTGCAGTTCTGGAATTTCAGTCATGGTCCTACTCCCTATGCCATATCCTACTGGAGACTCTCTGTGGTGCCACAACCCCTGCAATAAGTCTCTTCCTGTGCCCTTAGGCTATCTGATACATTCTTTGAAATCTAGGTGGAGGCCTGCTATGCCTCCACAGCTCTTGCTTTCTGTGAGCCCGCAGAATTAGCACCTTGTAGATGCTGCCAAGTCTATGATCAGGACTTTCTGGAGCAGTGGTCTGAGCTCCCCTGAGCCTGCTTGAGCCATAGCTGGGGCAGCTGGGGAACACCGTAGCAGAATGCAGGGAGCATAGACCAAAGGTGTCTCTGGGGAACAATTCAGCCCTTCTAGAGCTCCAATTCTGTGATTAGAGGGACAGCCTCAAAGATCTCTGAAATGCCTTTGGAGTTTTTAATTTCATTGTCCTAAGTCCACTGTCCTGATAAATATCATCTGGCTCCCTTCTATCTCTAGTAAACTTTCCCAAAGATAACTTTTCACTACTTACATGGCTAGGTTGCAAATTTTTCCATTCTTTCTGTTCTGCTTCTCTCTTAATTAAAACATTTCATTCTTAAGTCATATCTTTCTTCTCTGATCTTACTGTAAGCAGCCAAAAGTATCCAGGCAACTCCTTCAGCATTTTGGTTAGAAAATTCTTCTGCCAGATAGCTTAACTCTTCACTGTTAAATTCTACCTTTATAAAGCCCCCAGGGCAAGGACATAATTCAGCCAAGTTATTTGCCATGACTTAACAAGGACGACCTTCTCCAATTTTCAATACTTTATTCTTCAGTTCTGAATGGCCTTTACTATCCATATTTCTACCAGCATTCTGGTTGCAACCACTTAGGTTGTTCTAGATTGCCCTTCACCTCTTCGTTATGAGCTCTCTCCAGAATTGTCCTTAATGCTTTGTTCACAGCAATCCAGGCTATTTCTAGCCTGCTCCTCCAAGTTCTTCCAGCCTTTACCCATTACCTAATTTTAAAGCCACTTTCACATTTTCAGTTCATTGTTATAGCAACAGCCCCACTTCTTGGTATCAATTTTGTATCTTAATCTGTTTTCTGCTGCTATAAAAGAAACCTGAGACTGGTTTTTTTTTTAACATTTCTTAAAAGAGGCTTATTTGGTTCACAGCTCTGGAGTCTGGGAAGTCCAAGAGCATGGCACCAGCACCTAACGAGGTCTTCTTGCTGCATTGTTTGACGGTAGAAAGGCAAGAGAGCTCGTGTGAGAAAGCTCAATTTTATAATAACCCTCTCCCAACTAATCTGCTCCTGACATAGTGGCATTAATCTATTAATAAGAACAGGGTTCTTATAACCTAATAACTTGCTAAAGGTCCCATCTCTTAATATCATCACACTAGCAATAAAATTTCAATATGAGTTTTGGAAGGGATATTTAAGCCATAGCAATCACCATCTCAGTGCCCATATCAGAATCTAATAGTTACTTTATATGCTGACTTCCTCATCACATTTTAGCTTCATTCTATTGTGGTACTTCTAAAATATTTTCCCTGATCACCCCAAGTCTTTATTCCCATGAAAATACTTTATATTATAGCTTCCCCATTTTAAAAACCTATTGTGATAGCCTCTTATCACCCTGATTTTTTCTTCTTCACACCAGAATTTCTCCTCCACACCACTTTCAGAATAAACACACATATATCCACCCAATTTGACTATTTAAAACTCTTCAAGGATAGCTCAGTGTCTGCAGAATTAAAGTTTATATTTCTTAGCACAGTACAAAACTCTTCATGATCTGCCTCCCTATCTCCCATAATCATCATTGTTTCCTTATTACATAACACAGTCTTTAGGCGCCGACTTGCTCTTCATACCTGAATCTAATTATGTTACTTTATGAAGCCGGGCTCGGTGGCTCAGCCTGTAATCCCACGCTTTGGGAGGCTGAGGTGAGTGGATTGCCTGAGCCCGCGGGTTCAAGACCCGCCTGGGCAACTTGGTGAGACCTCATCTCTACAATAAATCAAAAAATTAACCTGGCGTGGTAGCGCGCACCTGTAGTTCCAGCTACTTGGAAGGCTGAGGCAGAAGGATCGCCGGAGCCCAGCAGGTCAAGGCTGCGGTGGCCGGGAGCGGCCACTGCACTCCAGTCTGGGAGACAGAGTGAGACTCCAACTCACACAAAAAAAAAGAAAAAAAGAAATATGTTACTTTATGCTTCTGTGCCTTTGTAACTTA
>CAUYQG010231359.1:0-18714 GCA_963574415.1 Tarsius wallacei | reverse complement strand
CTACACTGTTGGTGGGAGTGTAAACTAGTGCAACCTCTGTGGAAAGCAGTGTGGCGATTCCTAAAAGCTCTAAACACCAACCTCCCATATGACCCCGTGATTCCCCTACTGGGAATATACCCTGAAGAACTCATATCACTTTATAAAAAAGATACCTGCACTCATATGTTTATGGCAGCATTGTTCACAATAGCAAGAACCTGGAGGCAACCATGCTGTCCATCAAAAGAGGACTGGATTAAAAAATGTGGTACATATACACAATGGAATACTACGCAGCCATAAAAAAGAACAATATCATGAATTTCACAGCAACTTGGAAGGAACTAGAGTCTATAATACTGAGTGACCTCTCACAGAAACAAAAAACTGAGTATCACATGTTCTCACTCATATAGTAGACCTTGATCACCCAACGTATTACCACAAGAAAATGACTGAGAGTGGTGCGAAACGATGGGGGGTGGGAGGGGGACACTTCTTACAAACAAGGGTGCCTGAATGAGACATATTTGTGTACCTAACCCTTAAATGTACCCCTCACTATCACAATAAAAAAAAAATCCCAAATTCCTCAAGAAAATAAGGAGGTAAGAAATATTTAGGACAAACCACAACACTACCTCTGGAAGACATGTGTACATATTATTGGGCAATTCATTCATTCATTCATTCAAGTAATTAAGGAAGATATACTGAGTGCCTACTCTGACACTGTCTTAGGAAATGTAAGTACAATGGTGAACAATTCCTGCCCTCAATAGACTCATAATCAGGTAGAGAAACTAGTCAGTTGAATTAATAATTTGGTGTGTTTTCAGGGCTGGAAAAGATGACAGAAAGTGCTAAGGAGTCTCAGGAGACATGGTGTGGTAGACTGAATAATAGTTCCTCAAAAATGTACACATGGGCTGGGCTTGGTGGTTCAGCCTGTAATCCCAGCATTTTAGGAGGCCAAGGTAAGTGGAATGCCTAAACCCACGGGTTCAAGACCAGCCCAGGCAACTTGATGAGACCTTGTTTTCTACAATAAATCAAAAATTAGCCAGGCATGGTAGTGCATGCCTGTAGTTCCGGCTGTTTGGAAGACAGAGGCAGAATGGCTAGAGCTTAGCAGGTCAACGCTGGGGTGGCTATGAGTGTGCCACTGCACTCCCACCTGGGCGACAGAATGAGACTCCAACTTAAAAAAAAATGTAGACGTTAATCCCCAGAACATGTGTATATATTGTCTCATGTAGCAAAAAGGGCTTTGCAGATTTGACTAATTTAAGGATGTTTAGATGGGAAGGTTGTCTTAGATTTCCCAGGTGGACCCAATGTAATCACAAGAAATTAACATTCTTATAGTTCAGCGTCAGAGAAGATGTGGCGACAGAAGAAGACATCAATGAGAGATTTGAAGATGCCACACTGCTGGCTTGGAAACGGAGGACAAGGCCATGAGCCAAGGAACACAGATGGCCTCTGGAAGCTGGAAAGGTCAAGGAAATGGATTCTTCTCTGGAGCCTCCAAAAGGAATACAGCCCTGCCAAAACCTTGATTTTACGTCCAGACTCATTTCGGTAACTTCTGTCATCTAAAACTGTAAAATAACAAATTCATGCTGTTTTAAACCACTAAATTTGTGGCAATTTATTACAGCAGCAATAGAAAACTAATCTACTTGGATTGCTAATTTGGGGGTAGGAAGGCGGCAGTAAGGGAAGGAGCTTGTTTAGACTTTAAAGTCCATGATGGCAGAAATAGTGTCTACTTTCTTCATCCTTGAATATGCAGCACCTATTATTGTGCCCAGGATTGGTTAGATGTTCAATACATACAAGAAAGATTAACTGAGTGAACAAGGACATGAATTAGTGTAGGAATGAAAGGAAGAATATGATTTGTGAGCTGGGACCTGGAGGGTGATTAGAAGCTAAATAAGTGAGTAGATGGTAGAGGTGGACCCAGTAAATCATAATGCTAAGAAAGACCTTAATGCAATGCCTCTTAGTGTTGGTATAAATGAACTGTTTTGGGGACCCAACACACTAATGGAAGATTTCTCTGTAAGTTGAGCAATTTTTGTTTTCATTAAGAGAAATATTGTGATTTCCACCCTATAATTTATGTAGCTTGTTTCATATATTTTGATTATTCTATTACATGCTCAACTATGAATTTTTTCCCTCTAAAAATGTTTGGGGGGAGAGGAGTATTTTAAATTATCTTCCCTCTTGCCAACTTCCTTACAAAGTTTTTGGCTCCCCTTGCTTTGGTCACTTCCAGATAAATTCTGTATTACCCCAAACCCACACTGAATGTCTCCCAGATGACTTCACATTAACTTAAATTTACCATGCTTCAAACTAAACTCATCTTTCCTTTTAGCCACCCTCCTAGGTTCTGTATTATTCCTGGTTCAAGAGTTAAAAAGCTTCAGAATCATCATCATTTATACTGCCCTCTCCCTTTCCCCAACAACCAAACAGTGCCAGTTTGTGTTCATCACACTGCCAAAATCTCTTTGGAGTCCAACCTCTCTGTTTCCATAACCTGGTGATGAAAGAAGAAGATGATGGAGTCCTCATCTTCTCTTCACTAGAGTATCACCACCCTATCTTTCTTGCTTGTTCCCCTTCAGACTGTGTTCAGACCAATCCTCCTGAATCCCAGCTTTACGTGTTCTTTCCTGCATACTACCTATCTTTAACAGCTCGAGTCCTGCCCCTATCCCTAACTAACTGCATGATCCAGAGCAGGTGCCTTATCTTCTATGGTCCTCAATTTCTTCATTGGTAAACTGAAGTGTTCTATTAATTATTGTAAGATGAAGAGTAAGTAGTTACCTATTATCTATGAGGATGCCAAAAATATGTATACACATTTTAAGTATGACATTCACTCAAAAGATGGCACTAATGAAATGAATGCTAGCCTGTGTCACCATGTGACATGCAGAACAGTCAAAGAAAATGGCAGAAGCACAGTTGAGCAAACATGCTACACATTGCTACCATAATTCAACTCAGCTTCAAAAAGTAATATATAGATAACATCTCTTAAAATTGGTATACATTTTTTGACACTGCCTGTATTTTAGCTATTGAGAAGAATGCTCTGTGAAATGTATACAAATATTAAGTGTTCACTGGACAATGAAGGATAATGCAATGGAAATTTTAAATGTATTATTTGCCTTCAAATTCTAGTTAGGAAGAAGATATGTGCAAATAAACTCTGTAACCATATAAGGCCATATGTGATTGAGTGAAGCATGTGGTCTCCCTGCTTTACTATTGCTATGAACTTTACTTTATAGCTGAAGATTCTGAATCCCAGGCTGCACATGACTGTATATTTCCCTGTGTGGAGCCAGTTGACTTTTTTTTCTCCTTAACAAGATTGAAAAGGAGTATATATCCCCTTACTTCTCTATTGAAATTCAAAGAAAGTATAAAATCTGGATTGGAAGAAAAGGAAGATGAACCTAGTCATGAGAATCCAAATAAAGGTTTAGACCCCGGGATGATTAAGTTAGATATTAGGGCATAAACTGATTATCTGGGATGGAGGACTTGTGTACTGTGTGGTAAAAGGAGAAGCGAATTGAAAGGATAAGGAAGCATTTTAGGTGTCACACTGGGAAGTAGGTACTTGATCCTCAGAAAGAAAGTTATAATTTATTAAGCATAGGAGGGATTTTTTTAAAGGAAGGGTGATTTAGAATTAATCTGTCATTACATCACAGAATAAAATAAATCTGTGATGACAATTCAATCTCAGCTGCATGTCAACCTCAACCATTTGTAGTAGCTTCTTGTACCATGTTGAAAAGATTCTCAGGCTACTTTGGCTCATAGGAAAAAGTTCCTTGATCTGGCACAGCACACATCCTGGGCTTTTTCTATCTATGGAACAAAACAAAATGTCTCATAGCTGAAATAAAACAACATGTAAGTCATACTAATTCATTTTAAACATAAATAAGGACAGAATCAGAGACATGGAAGTGAATGTAAAGGTAATGAAACCAAAGTTACTGGTTTTATTAATTAAGTTGAGATGTGAACACAAGAACAAGCACAATAAACCTAACCTCAGCATTTAAAGCACAGGGAGGTAGTATGCTGTTAGTGAATGAGAGAGAGAGAGAGAGAGAGAGAGAGAGAACTGGGGAGACTCTGCAGGATCAGAAGAATGGAGAGAAGGAGGATGTCAGAAGAAATATTCTAGTAAACTATGTCTGACTACTATAAAAGGGCCACTGGGTGTCAAAGAGTTTAACCAAGACACAGCAAAAGTGTCCAAGTCCACTACTGTTCTGTGCCAAGTGAGCCTGGTTTAAGAATGCAGAGGTAAGGAGTCTCTTAAATATTTTGTTTAGCAGGAGAGTAAGATACTCAAGAAGTTAAATAAGTACTACTCCAATATTATATGTGTTCTTTGTACAGCACAAGGCAGGAGAAAGTAAATTTGCTACAGTAAGTTAGAAAAGAGCAAAAATGCTGACATCTGCACTGCATCCATGTTGATGTTGGTCAGTGCAGTTGATTCATATATTTATATTGTTATTTATGTTATATGCTTATTTAGAATATATTATACGCTATAATTCAAGAGATATTTAATATGTGTTTATCCTCTTATGTAAATATTCTACATATTATTTATCCATTATACCACTAATGGGTATTTTGCTTGTTTCAAGTTTTGGGGGATTATAAACAGTGCTACTATGAAGAATCTTGTGTATGTTTCCAGGTACAAATATTAAGAGATTTTTTAAAAATATGTTTTTAAATCATACAGATTGGAACAACTTTGAAGTACTTGGCCTACTGCAGGGCACAGAATCTATACTGACCCTTCAAAGGACATCTTTTCAAGCACCTTATGTTGTAAGGACAAGCAGAACTCCCTCCCTTCCCATTTGAAATCCATAGTCAGATATAACAGGGGCTGGTACTCAAGAAAGTTAATTTTTGTCATCTTTTTTTTCATCAACCTTTGAGGGACAGGAATGCCATATAAGCCTTTCCTCATAGAAATATATGACAACTTTTAGGCACTTGACATTGGCTTCCTTAGCAGGGACAAGGACAGCCTCATCAGAGTTTCTGCATTGCATCAGAAATATGAGCTTGACACTGGAGTCTGTAGCCCCAATTAATCCACTCCTGCTCCAAACCCCCAGCAAAGCCTCATAGCTTATCTGACTCTTCTTTCTTCTTTGATTTGCTCTCTTCTCCCTTACCTTCAGAATCAGAATCAGCTTGGATCAGCTTCACACCTGTCTTTCTCATGGTCCCATGCTGTTTTCTGTGACTGTAGAAGCTCAGTGAGGAGTTCAGGGCAACCCAGGTTTTCTTCTGGTTCCCACATGATGTCCTCATCTGAGAAATCCTTTCACTTTGGTAGGTACTCCACTTTGCCCTTTACCATTGGATGGTTGGTAGGGAACTTTTTCCAACACATGCTCCTCCTTCTCCTCTTTCAGCACCTCTTCCACTTTCTTCCTGTTTTCTTTTTTCCCCATAGTGCCTGCCAGCATTCTGGTGTTCTTTATTCTTTCTTACCAAGTAGTGATACTTATATGATATACCATATAGCCCTTTAAAACTGAGAGGGATTTAAACTTCTGATTCAAGATAACAATTTGGATCTAAGTAATTCTACCCTCATTATTCTAGCTTTCCCTTCTTTGTTTGCTTCCTTTTTTCCACATATTCAGGAATTGGCAACCTTAATAGATGGTTTTTGTCCCTAGTGATAAAGCCATAACAACAACAAAAAATACTTGGGAAAAACAATAAATAAAATCAAGTCAATAAGAAAAAAGAAAAGAGTTAAGGATAAAGAAATGTGGCAGTAACCATGCCATCCTTGTTTTTAAAAAATACTTATAATTTACTTCTCTTCTTAAAATATAAGAGCCAAGAAGTTTTTAAAAATCAAGTTTTAATGCTGAATTTTTAGCATTGACATACTTCCTCAAATCTGTGATCTAATCACAAAAAAAGTATGGTGCTAATTATTCTTTTATAAATCATGTCATTTATTTAGCTCCATGTTATAAAAAAAAACTTATTTTGAAGCATATGTTTAAATTAATAGAAGCCATTGCACTAGTAATATCTTTAAAAACAAATGAGTTCATAACTAAAATTATTTCCAAAAATTCAAAATGAAAAGTAAAACAAATAGATATTTTTCAAAGATGTCCAGTAAAAATTACCTTTATTTTTACTTATTTAGGAGGAATTAGCTAAATATTATACTAAACGAATTGAGAAAATTTTGTATAACTATTTATATTAAATTAAAGCTACAATGATGAATAATTACTGATGTTTGATGTTAGTAAATGTCAAATTAAAAGACAAGTATGCAGATTTGTCCCACATCACCTCTATTTTCATCACTTAATTGCAATATTATCATAATGATTTTCATTCATACTTCACAGAGGTACATTACCTTCTTTTGTGTCTTTTAACTCTATACTAAGATTAAAGTCACATTAATTCATGAGTTTGCATAGAAAGATAATTCAACTTATAGAGAACAAACATTGACCAGGATAATTTAAGCGGTACTCACATTTGTTCCTGTTACTTGATTTTTTTCATACAAATAAGAACATGTAATAGCTTTAAATTGCTGCTTTGCGGGTGAAAATTCAAAATGTATTAAAAAGTATGAGATTTGGAGAAGAAATATGATCTATTTTTTAACAACATGTAACATCATGAATTTCAATTTGTGGTTCAAACATTTATTTGAAAAGTGAATAAAGAGGAGAAGGAAGAGGAAAGAGAAGGAAAAGAGAAGGATAAGGAAGAGGAAAATGGAGAAGAAACGGAGAGAGGAAGGAGAAGGAAAGGAAAAGGAGGAGAAGAAAAGGGAGAACATAAGAGGAAAAAAGTAAAGGAAGAGGGAGAGAAAGATAAGGAAAGAAAGAAAAGAGGGGAAGAAGAGAGAGTAGTAGGAGAGAGGAGAAAGAGAATAGGAAGAAGAAGGACAAGGAAAGAACAGAGGAGGAAGAAGAAAAAATAGGGAAGAGCAGGAAGGAGAAGAATAGAGGGAGAACAAAAATAAAGAGGGAAGAGGAAGCAGAACAGAGGAGAGAGGCAGAGGGAAAGGAGAAGATTTCATTCTTTGGTCTATATTCAAGTCAAACGCTTGGTTTTAGTAATTCATTCCTTAAAGCTAACTCACCATTGCAGTTGCCATTGGATAGAGAATTAAGCAACGTGTTTTGTTCACACTGAAATGAAAACAAATGTTAAGAAGAAAAATGTTACAAAAGCTCATTTCTCTCTGTGAAAAAAAAGCACACCATTCTTTTATCTATAAAGAATAGCAAACACTAGTTTCCAAACATTATTTTTCACTAGCCTTGTTTTCAGAATGATGTATACAACAAACTTTTAAATAAAAGCATGATAATTAATTCTAAGTAATATTAATTCAGTAGATAGTTTGTATTAACAAGTAAGACTGGTTCTTTAGAATGTTTTCTGCAAGACTACATTAGTTTTGGATCAGAAATTAAACATGTGCATGTGTTTTTTAATGTAGCATATTTAATCAGAAATTAACTTCATTAACATAGCATTCTCAGAGGGAGAAACATCTATTTTATATTATACAAAAGTTAACTATTCATCAGTAGCTCCATTAAAATGCCTAAGAAACATTCCTGATTTATGAAAATGTTGGAGAATGAAAATATCTCTGTGTCCTACAGTTAAGCTTCTCTGAAAATAAAGGATGTCTCTAATGAAACCGTATACTATCTACTTCTCAAACAATGTGTTATTGTTATTTTTGTTAATGACGATGATGATGATAGCAATTGATATTTCTTCAGTACTTACTATATACTGAGGACTTTACATTAATCATTTAATCCTCAGAACAATTGTATGAAGTATTAATCTCATTTTCCATATGAGGGAGTTAAAGATTAGAAAGATTAAATAATTTGACCAAAGTTACAAAGCTACTAAGAGCCTGGGCTAGGACTAAAGTCCATACCCTTCCAATTCCAAACATAATGTTACCAGTCACTATACTGTATTCTTCACCAGGAAATCAGTTTTCATCTTATAGGCTAACTGGAGAACCTCTATACTCTCCTCTTGATACCAAGTGGTTCAAGTCTGACTCTGACCACCATTAGCTTATACAACTTCTGCTAAGTTGTTTCACATTTTTGTGTCTTACTCTTCCTTTTATGTAAATTCAGGCAATCCCACTTGCATTGTGAGGCTGGTGATGATTGCTAGACAGCCTGATTAAAGAGACTGACCTCTGAGAGTCATTCAACACATATAAGTTTCCTTTCTCTCTTCTTAAAATACCTTGTCTTAAATCTCTTGTGTAGAAGAATTTCAAATAATTTATATAGACACTCCACCAAGAAGGAGGTGGATCATAACTCTATACTCAAGTGTAGACTCCACAGTGACCTTCTTCCGAAGAAAATATAGAAGGATATAGAAGGGGAGAAAATAAAGTAGCTTTACAATGGAGAAAACTGGCATGCACTACCTCATCCAGTTGACCAGGGTTAACATCAACAGAGATAAATCATGTTGATATACCCTTGATATGATGTGATGAGAGGGGCACTTTACCTCTATAGCTTTTCTCCCATGCTTAGAAGGGTCTCCCACTTGGTTTAATGCTCTAGTGTCACCACATTGAAATTCTTAATTATTGTTGAATAACATACTTCACATTTTCATTTTGCACTGAGCCCCTGTAAACTGCATCTCTGATCCTGTATATAGGTCCTCTATGATATGGATCAAGTGAGGACCAGAGACAGAAGCATGAAGCTATGAGGGATGGGAATATAGCTCAAGACAGCTCCTGAAGCATCAGAAATGGGGGAGCCAAGATTTTCTATGTATCTGAGTAACTGAGAGATGATACATGCCCAAGGATATAAGAGAAAGAAGAGGTCTTTGTGATCTAGAGTAGTTGAGAAAAGCTTCATGGAGAAGATAGTCAAATAGACTAATACTATTAGTGAAGTTTCTATAGTACTGAACAGGGCAAGCATTATTCTAAGTGTTTTGCATATGATAACTTATTTATTTAATCATTTCAATTACAGATAAGGGAACCAAAGAACAAAGATTCAATAACTCAGTTAAAGTCCCACAGCTAATAAGTGGCAAATGCAGGCAGCTTCGAAGTCCATGTTCTTAGCATTGCAGAGGGCTCAAGGATTCAAATCATGATAGGAAGCTCATTTATATCAAATCATACAGATATACCTTGGGATTTAACAGCTCTGTTAATGAACATTACTTTAGAGTAAAGAATTCTGGAATTTTATAATAATGTTATCACAATAAATGCAATAGTTTATGCTTCTTTGAAGTCATTTATCATATTCTATCACTTTAAAAGTTAGATCTAATGTCTTTTTGCTGTTGTTGTTGTTGTTTAAGACCCTGTAAAAAGATCTTTTACATTAGGTCATTTATCTTATTTATTGTCCTCAGTGTTATAGTACCTGGTACACATGTCTATTAGATATATGTTGAATGAGTGAATAAACGAACAAGATAGTGATGACCTAAAGGCTAACTACAAGAGATAAATAAAAAGTCTAATGAAAAAATTAGATTTTGCTGAGGGGAGAGGTCTCCATACAGTTTTACAGTGTGTTATTATTTATGTGATAACTTTTTTTAGCATCACGACATAATGCTACTTGTAATATGACATTCTAATCAAACCACCAAGCCTACCTTGCTGATATCATCGGTTGGCTGGTTGCTGGCATTTTCCTTTTGGATTAGGTTCATTAAATCAGTATAAAATTTCTTTGCATTCAGAAAAACAAGTGGGTTGTTTATTGAGATAATTTTCACCTGCTGCAGGGTTTCCTTTTAAAGGAGAAAAAGAAATAGATTCAGAACTCCAAATTAGATAAAAGAGAATTATATTCAATGAGTCTAAATCTCACAAGTTCAAATGTCACTCTTAATTAATATTTTAATTATTAAAATGTATATAGAGGCCTTAATGTTCTATTGTACTTCTTGGGGAAAATATATGCTTCATCTTTGCTAAGAAACATTAATACTGGTAAGTCCGCAGTTTTTCAGAAAGTAGCCTTTATTCCTCCAGACTACGTTTTGGGGAGGCAGTAGCCTAGAATACCCAAAAATTTCCAGGAAGACCTAGGCTCACAAAAGGACCTCTTCCATCAAATCTATCTGTTGAAAATTAATTTACTTCATCATCAATTTTTTTCATGAAAATGTGTCCTAAAGGGTCAACTTTCAGTCATTTCCCTCATAACAACATAGTTTTCCTTCAACTGAAATATAACTTTACAAGTAACTGATAGTCCTAATTTGGAGACAGAGACCAGAAAGTAGGATTGGGAATATAACTTCACTTTGGGCAGACCTGTTACTGGATTGCTAGAATGTAGGCAAGAGATACAGAAAGGGAGGTAAAAAATGTTTTGACACAAAATATGTCTGCCTTGGCCATTTTCCTAGGTATTACTGGCAGCATTTGGTGGTATGTAACAAAAACCTTTTTCTCTATGACCTTTAGGGCAGGTGTCTGACCTAGAAATTGAAAGGATGGTAAATTCCATGAAAGGACAACTCCTTGCCAACTAAATAAAGCAATACTCCTTCAGGTTTTAGTACCTCCATGGAAGAGGAGATGCAGAGAATAGTGATGCATACAAGCAGAAGACAGAAAGATGAAAAAGAAAATATCAGGTATGTTAATTTGGACAATTCATTTAAACTCTCTCAGCTTCTTCATTTTTTAAGTTAGGTAAATGTTTAGACTATGGCTACACAAATGATTAAACTAGAAAGTGAGGAAATTTGCAACAAGTACCTCAAAAAAACAAAAAATTGCTTAAGTTGCCAAACTAACTTTTATTCAAGAGTAAACCTCTTAGAAATCAAAAACAAAATATTAATTCTTAGGCCTGCATATTTAATTATCCCAAAGCATAAAACTTAGCTCAACCCACTAATCACAACAAATGATAGTGCCAAAATGTTGTTTTTAGTTAATATAAAAAATATGTATTTGTTAAATAGAGATTCGAATTGTTCCAGAGAAGAAATTCTCAATAGGGTTGAATACACTGAGTGGGAAGAGTTCTCCCAAATTTGGAATGGTATCTCACATGAAGAAGAGGTGGAAGAGTGCATGAATGGAAGAAAGAAATGACAGATCAATTTTATTTAGCTAAAAATTCCACCTAGTAGTTTATATTCAAATATTTCTGTAGTTCAGATTTTTCCCTCTTATTTTGGAAACATTAAAAAACATTAAATAACTAGTGAGGTGTAATATTCTTACAAAATTAAAATGTCCATATGACAGCTGTTATTCAGATCAGTGACTAGAACCAATCAAGATTTAAAGATGTAGAGAAATTTCTAGCATTTTCATCTTCTTAAAAATCCCCTCATTTGCTTCCCCACATGCTTAACCCAAGAAGAAGGTAAGAATTAGACAGAAATTATTAACCAGTTATTTTTAATAAACCAGAAGTCTATTTCTGCTCAAAGCTAAAGAGGTCAAGGCGAGTGCATGTGTACATGTAGTATCCACACACAGAGAACTTCAGGGGTCTCCAAGAGTCAGTCTGAGACTGCACAATCACTAAATTCCCATGGAAAATTTAAGGAGGGAAAAGAAAGGCAGAGTTGATAGAAAACTTGAGCCTGGAACACCCTCAAATTTTCTGAACTCAAATAACTCTCTGTGAACAAATCTTCCCATTTTAATAAACACAAGCCAGTTCCCTGGGTGTCATAGAAGAGCTCCTGATGCTACTTCCTACTTCCAGTTTATTTGGAAACACCCTGACACTGGTCCTTTTGGTGGGAGGCCAGTTCTCTCTGCTCTTGTGAGAATCATGAGGTGCTGAAACAAGTGCATGTGAAAAAGAAAGAAAAAAAGGTTACCCAAACATTTACAAAGCAGGTTCAAAGTGAGGACAATTTTTTTTAATTGGCAAAAATTTTTCATGTCAATATTTTTTTCTCACTTTAAACTGTTTTGGCCATTCCTTAGAATAAAAAATTAGAACTCAGACATAATCAATTGGCCCTCCTAAGCACGGCAGGGCAAGACAATTTGTGCAAATTGTTTCCTTATAAAGGTGTCCACTGTGCAAGAAACCAGTTCTATTTACACTCTATTATCATTGGACTTGATTACCTTCTGCTAACATACAGACACATTGACTGAGTTTTTGTTTTGTTTTTTTTAAAAAGCAATACCATAAACCAACTTTGCTTTATTCTGTCTTCCTATTCCCTGTCTTCCTTCATCACTTATTGCAGAATAGACTATCAGTTTGGTTTGATTATTTTATGCAACTTAGTAAGGGAAAAGAGGTTTCCAAGTGCCTTAACCAATCTGAGACATGATTCTACATTGAATTGTAGTTCTATAAAACATGTGATGGACATATCTGAATGCTGAATCCAAAGAGACTTTTTGTTCTATTGATTTGCTGCATGTCCATTACCACATGTGGTGATCACACACATACCACTGGAAGTTCATACCAATTAAAAAGAAAATTCTCATGTTTTAACTGTTATAATTTTTCTGTTTTTTCATGATATCTTAAAACTATTTCAACAACAAAAATTATTCATAATAGCCCAAAGGAAAAAGAAAACTAAACTTACACTGTCCGTTTCTGTCTTCACTTTAAATTCCATTTCTTTCATGTTTTTTATACTTAGAGTTTTTGCTCTAAAATTAGGGCAGATAGAAAATAAAATAAGTCACTTCACAATCACTGTAGCAATGAAGACACCAAAAAGATAAGTCATATAACAATTAGAATGTGTCTGAAATAGTTTAGATCCTATAACCCATTTGTTCATAAGACATTGGCAAATCTATATATCGCTGAGATACTGTGGAATAGAGGGTAGTAACAGAGACATGTATATAGAGATTAATAAATGTAATTTACCTTATTTGGGTGCCCAGAGCCCCCTTATCTCCAGGATACAAAAGGTAGATTGGTAAAGAAGAATTGTAAAAAACAAAATCCAGGTCATTGCCAGGCCATCCGGCCATTGCCAGATTCATTGTGGCCAATGCCTTGCTAAGCTATAGTGTGACCATTTGCTCTTTGAGCTCTGACCATCACCATGTTTCCTGACTTTAGCCTCCTCCCCTATCTTGGGGAGGTGAATTCCCCCCATCCAATTTAGTTTTAAATAAACTATATTTTCTAATCTAAAAACAAAAAAGAAAATTTAGAGAGTATGCAGTATTTTATAAAATCTTGTTTTAGAAAAAAGGAAGGAAAGATAGGACCAAATAATAACGAATATGCATATACAAATTCTATAAAGATAGAATCTATAGAGATAAAACTTAACATTTTTTCAGAATATATCATTTTCCAAGTAATTTCATGAAAAATGAGTAGAAGTACTAACAGATGAAGGGGAAGCAGAAAAAGAATTGGTCAAAATAGGGCAATGATTCATAGATATCTAGTAAAAAGACTAAAAGAGGGAATGTTCTTCAATAAATTATCTTGAAAAATATGTGTACATAGATAGATACAAATATAAGTTAATCTGGCTTCTAAAAAATAAAATTCTCTGAAGTTATTTAATTTTCCAAATGACTTTGTGCTTCATTAGATACTCTATTTCTTCACCTAATTAAAATATATATGTATATATATATATATATATATATATACACATATATATTAAGACTATAAGGCTAAGGGGTTTAATCTATTTTAATAGATTTTATATATTCTATTTGATAATATTAGTTAGCTATTTCTCTTCATTAAGATCAACATTGTTAAATATCATATGCAAGTAAAACATTTTCTTATCTGTTTGTAATTCTCTGATAGCAAGTAAAATATGAGATTGTAATGCTATATGTTACACAGAAATAAAAGTAACTGGTAGTACCGTATACTTTGCTGCTGCATCAGAATAAACAGCACATGTAAATAAGATCTTACCTTGGGAAGCGTCCTATCACTATGGCTATGGTACAGACAACTCCAAACAGCAGTCCCACATTGGCAGCAAAGCAGATTGTAAACACATACGTACTGATCCATATGCCCTGAGAGGAAAATGGGAAACAGAAGGTGTAGGTCCTTTGGAATTCTCATCTTTCTCATGATTGTTACGTTTCTCACAATTATATTCTATGTTCCTGTGACCAAATCTCTCAACAAGAACACATTACATAAGAAGTGGCCAACAGAAGCCCAGGAATACAGAAACATATCCTGGCTCCGTCAGACTTTCAGCAGCAGAGGCAGGGAAAAGTTCATTTTTTTTTACTTCCAGACACTGCCAACCCCTAGTTCAATTCCAAAAAAAACACTATATTTAAGATCTCTAAATAGTTGGTTGATATGTATGGTTCAAAAGTATGTCATAATTTCCCACTGCTTTCTAATTTAAAGTAGTAATATTATAAGCAATTGTTCACAGATTTTTGGTTATTCTCAACAATATTCTATTTTCTAGGATTGCTATAAAAATAACTAATGTAGTTTATTATAACATGAAGCTCTCAAAGCCTAATGTTAAAATGATTGAATCAAACAACACTGCCAATGCCACTTTTAGATCAGCCACTATGAAGATCATTATAATTTTATTTGCAAGGGATTATTTATTGTGAAAGCTGAAAAATAAGGGTTAATTTATTTTTTGGAAACACTTCAAAAGATTACAAGAAACTCTAATTCTCTTTTAGTTGGAATTCCAAAAGTTATTGCAGGTTTTTTTCACCACTTAAAATTATAATTTGCAACAAGATATTGCATTATAGTTGGCATTTCTAAGGTTAGTACTCCAAAAAATATATCTTAAAAGCAAAATAATTTGTGAAATTAAGAAGCTTATATTTTTCTAAACACAAAACCTTGAATTTACCAAATAGTAGACCAACTATTTTTTTTTTTTTTTGAGTTGGAGTCTCACTCTGTTGCCCAGGCTGGAGTGCAGTGGCACACTCACGGCCACCCCAGTATTGACCTGCAGGGCTCTGGGGATCCATCTGCCTCAGCCTTCCAAGTAGCCAGAACTACAGGCGCATGCTACTATGCCCGGTTAATTTTTTGATTTATTGTAGAGACGAGGTCTCACTAAATTGTCCGGGTTGGTTTCAAACCCATGGGCTCAGGCAATCCAGTCGCCTCAGCCTCCCGAAATTCTGGGATTACAGGCTGAGCCACCAAGCCCAGCCGACCAACAAAATTTTTAACTTCTCTCTTTTCTACCAAATAACCTGCATCACTTTACCTATGAGTACAATTCTAGATTGATTTCTTCCTGTCCCAATAGCTGTATTATCACTTTAATACATCTTCAAAACATAATTCAATTTCATACACAAATGAAGAAGTTAGAAATCTCTCTGCATTTTAAAAATGGCATAGAAAATTGAGGGGATACAGGGTTTTTTTTCAGTCAATAAAACAAATATTTCTAATGGGCTTTTTTTTTTCTTAAAGCTCTTCTCCTTTTTTGTATTATTTATCTACACTGAGCTTGAGTGATTGTCAATAACAGGCTGTTTTGAAAAGCTGAGCCTTTGAAAGCAAATGGAGGGACTTCTATCAGAAAATTTATTTTGATTTTGGATAAACAAACATTTGGAGAAGAGAAAATATATTTTAAATTATTCTCATACTAAGAACCATCACCTATAAATGTAATGCTAAGTTATTGCTTATTATGAGATCATTCCCAGCTTGTCATCTCATAGGTTAGGAGACTGAGATGTTTTTCTTCTATTAATAGGTAGTCATTTGAGTCTTCAACTTGTTCACAGTGTGATTTTACTTCCTAGTGTATTACACTGTACTTAATCATATACAAAATAAGGCTGCAAGTTTTTGTCCATTACTTCAACCTCCCATGATAACTTTGAGTCTCACTCATTCTCAAATGCTGACTGAACCTGTCTGAGTGTGGCAGAATAAGACCTCACCAAAAGTCTTATACCTCTAATTCCTCCTGGCCAACCTCCATGATTCAATATGGCAAAGGGAACTAAGGATCCTGGTCCCTGCCACTTAAAAAAACCACAGAGCCTGGAGGCTGGAATTCATCAGAGTAACCAGAAATTTTGGTACCATCTGGTTCTATTTTTAAAGCATATTTACTCTCCCACAACATCATCTATTATAAGTCGGACTTTACAAATGCTTACTTATTTCCTGGGGCTACATTTATAGCTTTGAAAAAATATCAAATGGAAATTAATAACATAGATCAGTAAATAGTTCCATTGGTTAGAATAAGCAAGTCTCAACGGTATTCTGTAACAATTTCTGCTAACAACCCCAATGCTGGTTGTCAGTTATCAGGAATTGATTAGCTCTTGGGCCCCTATTTTCTTCTTTCATTATGTGTTCCTACTTACTCCCTTACCTGTTAGGCACTCACAATCATCAAGTACAAACTCACTCCAAACAAACAAACAAGCAAACATAAAATATAAATAAATTAACCCCAAAACTGACCTTCAGTAGGGAACCCAAAAATATTTTCCTCTTATAAAATGCATCAACGGAAAGCATAGTTTAACAGCTACCTCAAATCTCCCTTATGATGTACCATCTGTTTTGTTGACAGATTCATATTTTTACATTTTTGTAGATCTGATTTCTATATCCACTGTTTGCTACCCAAACTCAGTTCAGAGTCCATGAATAGGGACTCTGTTTGGATCTCTATTTCCTCATTAATTAAAAAAGGGTTTTGCCCTACAACTCAAAATAAAATCAATTAAGTATAAAAAATTTAAAGAAATAAAGAAGTTCCTGGTTTTCCATATTTTAACTACTTACATGATTTGTTAAACTTTAAATTTTTAAATTATTTTATACATCTTTGATAATTTTAGTTTTATGAGATTTTAGGCATATTCTATCTATTGAGTAATCTAGAAATATTATGTCTATTGGGTAATAAAGCCTATATACACAAAAGTCTGTATAATATTCTTACTTTAAATGCTATGCCCATGTTATAACCCAATAATTCATGACTGTTCACTGTTGAATCCCTTGGCAGCTAAGAGACACCAGTCTACTCTAACCATAAACAGCCATTGTCAAGCTAACTCCAATATCCCACTGAATCATCAAGTACTTGCTATATCCATGTCACCTTTTGTAACATTACTATTTGCCCACACCATATTAACTACTTATTACAAATTTTTAACTATCACTTCTAAGTAGGCGACTACAAATTCTGATTTCTTAAACAATTTTTCAAACTATCAAATACCTTCAAACGTAACATGTCTATTCACCCCAAATATGTGTCCTTCTGTCAGTGATGTTATCCTTCAGATATAGCACTAATATACACCAATAAACTAAAATTAGAAGCTATGGAATCATACTTACTTGCTCTCCTCTTTCATCTAATGTCCAATCATTTTGCAAGTCTTATAAATTATTAATCAAAAATATCTCAATATCTCTCCCATATCTCTCCCAATACACTGATAATAATCTAGTTCACACTTTACTGTCCCTTTTCTAGATTATTTTGATTGTCTCCTACTTAACTATCTATTTTTGTTATCTGCATTGTAAACCATTTGCCATACTGCTGTCAGAATTGATTTTCTATGTATAAACTTGGATATCAGATTTAGATAATACGTTAAAGGCATTTTTACTCTACCCGCCTCTTCAAAGGCTACTGAAAACAATATAAAAATAAATAAATAGAAGAAAAAAAGAGCATCAAGAAACAAGAGCATGGTAAAAACTCCTAACTATAAAATGTTATACAAACCTTCCCAACACCGTGAAATTTAGGTGATAACTAAGAGGGACACTAGAAGCCAACACATTTATCCTCAGAGTTCAATCAATTGTAGATTTTTGCATGTGTGCCAGACCTAGAAATTCTGTAAAATAGTTGTCTGATAAAAAGCTTTTAGGGGCAAGAGCTTCTAAGTGCCAGGGTCAAAGATGGGCCGTTAGGGAAACAGAAATGTACCCATAGAGATTTGTTTGATACCATAGCATGGCAGAAGTAAAAGACCATTTGTATAACTTACAACCTAGCTTTCTAATCATAGGAGACTGCTAGAGGTGACACAAGATGAAGAATAAAGAGGAGACAACACTGTTAGATCACCAGAGAGCCTGTGATTTCTGAGGCTTTGCTTCAACTAGAGACACATCCTCAGAAGACATACCTAAATCAGAATTGGGAACTAGTTGACCTCATTTCTTACCTCCTGCCCTCCCTACATTGTTTTTCAGCAAACAGCTAAGTCTACTAAAAATTAATTACAATCCTAGAGAAATCATCAAGGGGCTTATACATGGAAATGAGGAAAAGAAAGAAAATAATAAAATAGAGACAAAGAGTGGGCTTGGATATTTAATAAGCAATACAAACTCAGGGAAAACAAAACCTTCACAAATAAATGTAAATATTCAAAGAAGAAATACTCTATCAAGAGGAGAAAAACTGAAGAAGACTCAACAGCAAGCTGGAATAATTTGTTGGAAATGAAAACATTACAGAGAGCCGGGCTCGGTGGCTCAGCCTGTAATCCCCCGCCTTGGGAGGCTGAGGTGAGTGGATTGCCTGAGCCCGCGGGTTTGAGACCCGCCTGGGCAAGCGAGACCTCATCTCTACAATAAATCAAAAAATCAGCCGGGCGTG
>CAUYQG010231356.1:0-14945 GCA_963574415.1 Tarsius wallacei | reverse complement strand
TCCTTCCGCCTCAGCCTTCCAAGTAGCTGGAACTACAGGTGCGCGCTACCACACCCGGCTAATTTTTGATTTATTGTAGAGATGAGGTCTCGCCAAGTTGCCCAGGCGGGTCTCAAACCCGCGGGCTCAGGCAATCCACTCACCTTGGCCTCCCAAAGTGCTGGGATTATAGGCTGAGCCACCGAGCCCAGCCAGTGTCAGCATTATATTAACATTTACTAATCAACTTTGGTGGCAAATAATGAATATTCCAGTATGTTAAACTTATATTTAGATATTGCTACTCAAGACAACTGTTTCATGTAAAACCTAATTTTATCCTGCTATAAGCAAATAACAAAAATTTGTAGAACCCGAGTCCCAGGTGAGAAATACCAGACTTGTATAAAAGAATCATGTTTTTTATGCTGGGTCTTAAAGTAAAATAACTTTATCTGATTTTTTAAATGATATAGTCACTATATTAGAAATTAAAACTGCCCAGATTTAATTCCTGGTACTTTTACCTATAGCTGTGTGAATGTAGGCAACTCTTTTAGCCATTCTCTATCTTGGTTTCCTTATCTATAAAACAAGAATAAATGTACCTATTCACAAGAAACTGTAGGTTAATATCATCTGACTAATAGTAAGTGGCTCAGTAAATGTTAGTTAAATGAATGAATAGATATTTAAGTGGGTAAACAAGGGAAGGAAAAAACAGACCAGTAAAGGATAATCAAAAAAAGAAGAAGAGAACTTTCAATCTTAGGTCATGAAGGTCAATTGAACACATGGCGTCATAAACATGCTGAATTAGAAAACGTAAGCATATACTGTCTCAATATATTAAATGTAATTTTTATTGTTTTGATTATTCTCAGGCAGAAAAGGCTAGCATGGTTCATTTATTGGATTTCTTGGGAATGATTTTTCTCACAATGGTTTGGGCCATTTGTCCTCGAGATAGTTTGGCACTTTTGGGCCAGTGGATACAGTCTAAATTGCAGGAGGTAAGTCTGAGACAATAACTTGAATTTATAATGGTCTGGGGTGAGGATATTTTAATATTGCTGTAAAGCAACAAATACCAGAGATGTTTTCACATTTTACCATGAAATATGGGTAATTTTAACTAATTTTTAGTGTGTTACGCTGTCTCATTTTTAGGGGATATTCTTACATAATGAATATTTAAATTAAAGAATACTGCATTTCTCAAAAGATAGATATGGGTTGGTTAGAAGGGCTTGACAACTTTTGGCTGATATAATTTTTAAAATATAGTTATTGGTTTTACAGAGAGAAAACCCAGTCACTGACCTTTCCTTTTGTTCTGACTATGGTGAACTAACAGAATGATTCTGCCTGTCCCCAAATATAGTTGTCCTCTTTTGATTCAATCTTAATTTTGATTTGATCTATCTTTTTTTTGTTTATTTCTAGTTTTCTAAGACTGAATAGTAGCAGTCATGTTCTTTAATTATTAATAGCAAGGACTTTCTCTTCTATAATGATTTCATCATTTTGAGTTTTACTCTTTTGTGTTAAAATAATTCCATTTTGGTACCTCCGTGGGTACCAAAATCTGAGTATGCTCAAGTCCCTGATTTAAAAATGGCATGATATTTGCATATAACCTATGCGCATCCTCCCGTATACTTTAAATCATGTCTAGGTTACTTACAATACCTAGCACAATGTAAATCCTGTATAAAGCGTTGTTATGCTGTATTGTTTTTTAAAGTTGTTGTATTGTTACTTTTTATTGCTCTTTTCCGTATATTTTTGATCCAAGGTCAGTTGCAGATCTACAGACACAGAGGGCCTACAGCTTTTGCATTTTGATGGGCACTGCTGCAACTTCTAAAATTTAGGACACAGGGTTGGCTGAAGCTGCTTCACCACCTTCCCTTTGTCCTCACTCCCAGTAATCTAACATTGCTTCGAGAACAGTGAAGGACAGTCTTACTAGGTGTTTGTTAGCTTTTGGTTTCAGTGCTTATATATAATAATCATCTAAAAAATTTATGGAGTCCCTCATTTTGTTCAAAACACTGCACTACTGAAAGTAGGTCTTGCAGTCTTCATAAACTGCTTTGTAGCTGTGATTAATTATTTTATTTTACATCTTTCTTCAAATATTTCGTCTTGTCCTTGGAATTTTGGTTGTTTAGGAACAATCTGTTATTTGTTTATTTAATGACTTGTGGAACACCCATCAGAGTGCCATCTGGGTGCTGTTTAAATATAATGTGCAAAATTCTTTGAGACAAATTGCTTTTGAGATTGTGTAACTAAGTCTGTTATTCAGCATTACCATATCATTTGGCTTCATTTATATTGAAATAAAGGTTCTTAAAGAGAAAGCAAAAGAATGGTTACTGCTTAGGTTATGGGACCTCATATTTTGAATTTTGTTTCTGTAACTGACCTGCTGGGAAGTTAAGGAGTTAGTGTAGTTATTTTCCCAATCTATTTGTAGATTGCTTTTTCTGTATTGGTATTAGCAGATTTGGTCATAAGAAAAATAACTTTGTAGCTGTTTCTCCCTTGAAATACTTGATAAATCCTACCACATCAGTGTAGTTCTTGAATGCAATAATTAAACTAAAAGTAAAGTGGGAATGACTTCTGTTTGAATTCTTTTTCCCTAGATCAAGACCTCTTAGAAATTTGGTGACAAAGAGATGTTTTTCTCCAGAAAGCCTTGCTCACTGTGATTGGAGAGCAAAGGGGAATGTTGATAGCAAAGTCATTAGGGAATGGGAATTACTGAGGTTCATTTACCATTCCTTCTTTTGTTGTGAGGACTGAATGATAATTTAAGGCAGGATTTCTCAATCTCAGCACTCCTGGCATTTTGGACTTGATAATTCTTTCTTGTGGGGAATTGCCCTGTGCCTTGCAGGATATTTAGTAGCAAATCTGGCCTCTGTCCCATAGATGCCAGTAGCTCTCTTTTCCCCTGGTTGTGATAATAAAAAATATCTCCAAATATTTATAAATGTTCCCAAGGGACAAAATCACACCAGGTGAGAATCATTGATTTTAAGCATTTAGTACAGTACCTGGCACAGAGTAAGAGCTCAATAAATATGAACCATTATTTTTATTTGTTCATTGAATCCTCCCTGCATCTCTAGGCGGTTGGCACTATTGCTAGTTCCATTTTGTATATGATGCTACTGGGCTTTGAGGGGTTAAACAATTAGCCCAGAGTTAACAGTAAGTCAGTATTTGGACTTGAACTTAAGTTTCTTTCCTTTTAAAGCCAAAGTTTTTAATTAGTACTCTGTCATTAAACTTGATGGAACACATGTAACCTGCTCATGGAGAGTGAAGACACTATATGACATAATTCATTAACCTAAAACAGATGTGGTTGAGGAGAAAGAAAGTCATATCTGCTGGTCACATACTGTGGATCAGATTGATTACACTATTTCTAGCTATCATAGCCATGCAGCTACCTTTGAAAGATTGCTTCCCCAATTAATGGCTCTTTTCTCAAAAGTCTTGCCTATTGATCCATCTCCTACAAAGTTTTAGTACTTACTGAAAATTAGAATTTAACTGGATAGCATTCACATAAATGCAAGTAATTAGGAAAATTAAAGTTACGATATCTATTTGCATTTTTTTTAATGAAGTCAGAAGAAAATTTCATTTTCCCAACAGTTAATACTTAGAAAAGAAAAAGGAAATTAAGATAATTTATTCAAGAAACAACGCTCTGCTATATGGTTTATTTTCTTACTGAAATAAATCCTCTAGTAGTGTCATTGGATGTTATATACCTATGTTTTCTCAATTTTCTTCTAAAACTGCAAGGTCAAAATCTTCCTTGACCATATTAAAAGCCTGCAATAATAAGCTTTCTTTGGCAATTCTCTACTCAGTAGGTGGAGATTATAATTGGAAAAGTAGAAGTAAGCAATTTATGATATTACAGACTGTCTGGAAATTTGTAGGTGTGACTTTTTAAAAATTCTTTCCATGTTTTTAAAGTATCAATTTCTAATGGAGGAAATAAAGGCTGTATTTATGTTTTATACCACCAGAGTCCTTTTAATGTTAATAGGGAGAATACAGGAATTTTATCCTAGATACTCCATGAAATCACTTTTAAAAAATTCTTTTTGCTACTCTTTTTGTCATGAAATAAATTGCCTTAATGAAGCTTTTCTATTCTATTTCCTTCTTAGTATATGTTTAATAGACCATACAGTAGGACATTGGAGGCTGAAGCTGACAAAATTGGACTACAGTTTGCTGCAAAGGTAAAGTGTTGAGAATACAGTGTCCTTCACATAGTAAAAGACAAATGTGTGTTGTCTTAATGATGTTTGGCATGAGCAGAGAGTTAAAGTTGGACTGTGTTAACCCTTTTATGCAATTTCTATTAATCTGTAGACATGTGAAGATTATGGACCTTGAAAGAATGTATAACTAAAGATACTCAATTTCCTTCTGTTATGAGTCTATATTATGCCTTAGACAGAATACATAAGATTATAGTAACTATCAACTTATATCTTAAAAGCCAGTCTTTATTGGAAATAATTTTTTTGCATGTATACAATTTTTGATTCCAGACATGAAATATATAAATTGAAATTTAAAAACACATGGGTATGTAATGTGTCATCCTCCCTGGACTTTGAAAATTTGTGCTCTCTGGAAAGCTAATGCTGTCTTTATTGTATTTCATTCCCTTGTTTCTCTGATCTGAGGAGACTTTGAGTAAATAAAATGATGTGTAGCTGTTTCCCCCTACTTAGAGACAGGTTACTCCTATCGTAGCTATAATCGTGACTGAGCAAACTGAGTTCTGTTTATGTAAACAGTAGAATAATAGGCATTTTGGTTATTTTGTTGCAGCAGATGGCTTTTTTTTTCTTTTGCTAGCTATACAGATCATATCTGGGTTTTTACTTTTATTTAGGTTGGCTTTGTTTCTGTCTACTTAACAGGGCACCTGGCAGCTATTTTTAATCTCTTGTGATAACTGAGTGCTGTTAGTAGGATTTAGGATAAGAAATAAAACTGCATTTTTAAAAATGAGTGAAGACAGTACAACTTTACATATTAAATTCAAATTTTATTTGATCCTTTGTTGAGTTTTTGGTAGTTATTAAAAAATCATTATTTGAATCTCTCACTATAAGTTTTATGGATTTAATTTCATAAATCACAAAATTATTTCTTCGCAAAAGCAGTTCTTTGACTGGTACATAAGTATGATTAAGTGAATTATCAGACTACATACATTAATAAATTCCCAGATAAGGGGCCACAGTTTGGCTGTGTCAAACATTTTCTAATTTTAATGTACCAAAGTCTGTACTGTAAATTTTCCCTTTGTGTTAAATGTGTTCTGTGTTGTGGTTAAGAAATCTTTGTGTATCTTAATAAAGTATTCCTGCTTTATTTCCAAGAAACGTTATTGTTTCACTATTTTTTTAAATATATAATATGAGGAAGAGGTCAACATAATTATTTTCCAAATGGATAGCTAATATACTCAGTGCTGTTTATTGAAAAAAGCCATCTTTTCTTCACCACTATTAGTGTCTTCTTTGGTGTAAAGATAGGAGTACATACAGCATCTGTTTCTGGACTCACTATTCTGTCTCATTTGCCTATTATGTATCTTTCAGCCAATATCACATGACTGTAGCTTTGTAATAAGTGTTGATATCTGATAGCTTCTGTCCCCCAATGTTGTTTTTCTGCGAAATTGACTTGACTATTCTTTAACCTTTGCATTTCCGTATAAATTTTAGAACCAACTTGTTAAATTATACAGCCATACAAAAGCATACCTGGGATTTTGATTGGAATTACATTACATTTATACATCAATTTGGGTACAGTTGGGTACAGATTTTTTTTTATGTAGGAATTATACATCTTTTGTTAGATTTATTGCTAAGTATTTGATGTTTTTGATGTTATGATAATGTCATTTTTAAAATGAATTGCTTGTATATAGAAATACAATTGATTTTAATAACTGACTTTCTATCTAGCAGGTTTTATTTTTTTCCTTAGCAATCTATATAAAATTGACTCTTGAACAACATGGGCTTGAACTGTATGGATCCACTTATACTTTTTTAAAATAAATACATTGTATACGTTTTTGGAGATTTGCAAAAATTTGAAAAACTCACAGGTGAACTGTGTAGCCTAGAAATATTTTTGGAAAATGAAGAAAAAGTTAGGTATATCATGAATGCATAAAATATATTTAGATAGTAGTCTGTTTTATAATTTACTACCATAAAATATACACAGGTCTTTTATTTAAAAATTTATCAAAACTTATACGCTGTTTATACGTGATACCATTTGCAGTTCAGAGAAATATAAACAAATGTAAAGATGTGGTATTAAATTATAACTATATAAAGTTAACTGTAGTAATTTTACAGTTAATACATTGTACTGCTGTAATTATTTTGTAGTCACCTCCCGTTGCTATTGTGGTGAACTGAAGTGTTGCAAGCATTGGCTTAAAATGTCATGTAACGCTAATCTCCATGTGAATAGTTTGTCTCTCCAGTGTCTCAGTAAAAGTGGTCTCCTGCAGTTCCCCCGTTTTTTAAATTGTGTTTAGTGCAATGTTGTATACCTTGAATAACACAATGGAACCTATATGACATGCCACTAGTGGTGCTGAAAGTACTTCTAAGAGGCAGAGAAAAGTCATAGCATTACAAGAAAAAGTTGGGTTACTTGATATGTGCTGTAGGTTGAGTTCTACAGCTGTGCTTGCCTGCCATTTCAAGATAAATGAGTTCTACATAAGGGTCATAGAAAAAGAGAAACGAAACTTGTTAAGTCATAAGCTGCAGCTATCACACCTGAAATAATAAATTCTTGATGGAGAAAATTGTGTCCAGATGTTGTGTGTGACTTCACAGGATTTACAGCAGAGCCAATCAAGGAGATCATGGAAGAGGTCGTGGGGAGTGAAGGGTTTCAAGATACGAGTCTTGGAGAAATTCAAGAGCTAATAGACACTACACCAGAGGAATTAACAGAAGACAACACGGAGAAGATGACTACTTCCAAAACCGCCCAGTGAAGAAGACGTAGAAGTAGTAGTTCCAGAAAACAAATTAACATCAGACAATCTGGCAGAAGTGTTGCAGTTATTCAAGACTGCTTTTGACTTATTTTACAACATAAATTATATAATTCCATAAAGCTACACCAAGTTATGCCAGTTCCTCCTACCTTCCCTTCCACCTCTTCAGCCTCTGCCTCTCATGAGACAGCAAGATCAACGTCTCCTCTTCTTCCTTCGCCTCAGCCTATTCGATGTGAAGACAACAGTGGAGGCCTCCAATTCCACTTAATGAATAGTACACCTGTTGTCTCTTCCTTATGATTTTCTCAATAACATCATCTTTTCTCTAGCTTACTTTATTATAAAGAATACAGCATATAATATATATATATAATATGTTAATCAGCTGTTTATGTTATCAGCAAGGTCAACAGTGGGCTATTAGTAGTTAGGTTTTAGGGAATACAGTTTATATGTGGGAGGGTCAGCGTCCCTAACCTCTGTGTTGTTCAAGGGTCAATTGCATTTTCTTTTTTGTCTTATTGCAATAGCCAGAAACTTTAGTACTAAGTTGGTGAGCAATTTTATTTCTTCCTGATCTTAGGGGTAAGAAAGTATTCAGCATTTTACCGTTAATTATGATGTTTGTTGTAAGCTTTTTATAGATACTTTTTCTCAGATAAAAGAGTTTCCCTTCTGTTTCTAACATCCAAAGATATTTTTAAAAATTATGCATGAGTATTAAATTTTATCAAATACATTTTCTGCATTTTTGAGATGATTATATGATTTTTCATCTATAATTTGCTAATGTGGCAAATTATATTAATTTTCTTGTTAAGTTATATTTTATGGGAAATAAACCCAATTTTATTAATTATGTAATCCTTTAATATATTGCTGGAATTGGTTTAATGTTCAATTTGGAATGTTTATGTTCACAGGAGATAGTGGCCTGGAATTTTCTTTTCTTGTAATGTCTTGTCATGTTTTGGGATCAAATTTATGCTGTTCTTATAAAATGATTTGGGAAATGTTCTTCATTTTCATTTTCCAGAAGAGTTTGTGTAATATTAGCTATATTATTTTTTAAACGTTTGAAGAATTCCTGGGTAAAGCTATTTAAGCCTATAGATTTCTTTGTGAGATTGTCTTTAATTATGGATTCAGTTTCTTTAACAGATATAGAACTATTCTGTTTTTTATATTTCTTGTCAGTTTCTGTAGTTTTGTTTCTAGGAATTTTTGTTGAAATTATCAAAATTACTGGCATAAAGCTAGTTTTAATATATTATTATTGTTATTGTTGTTGTTGTTGGTATCTCACTCTATTGCCCAGGTTAGAATGCAGTGGAACACTCACAGCTACCACAGCCTCATCTGCTCAAGTAGCTGGAACCACAGATGTGTGCTACCACACCCTACTATTTTTTAAATTCATTGTAGAGATAAGGTCTCGCCAAGCTGGCTGGGCTGATCTCAAACACCTGAGCTCAGGCAATCCTCTCACCTCAAAGTATTGGCATTACAGGCATGAGCCACTGTACCTTGCTTAGTTTAATATACTCTTATTATATTATATTATATTAATTTATATATATATATATTGTATATTTTAATGTCTGAAGGATCCTGTATCTTTTAAACGTCCCATTTGTTCCTAATATCGGTGATTTGTGCTTTGTCTTTTTTGTTAGATTTTATCACTTTTTTACTTTTTTTTGAGTTGGAGTCTCACTCTGTCACCCAGGCTGGAGTGTGGTGGCACACTCATGGCCACCCCAGCTTCAACCAACCTACTGGGCTCCCGCGATCCCTTCACCTCAGCCTTCCAAGTAGCTGGAACTACAGGTGCACGCTATCATGCCCAGCTAATTTTTTATTTATTTATTGTAGAGATGAGGTCTTGCCAAGCTACCCAGGCTGGTCTCGAACCCTTAGGCTCAGGCAGTCCACGTGCCTCGGCCTCCCAAAGTGCTGGGATCACAGACTGAGCCACCAAGCGCCCAGCCTTATCACTCTTACTAATTCTTTCAAAACCATCTTTTGTGTTTGCTTATTTTTTCTATTACATGCTTGTTTTCTATTATGTCAGTTACCATGCTTATCTTTATTATTTTCTTTTGCTCACTTCCTTTGGTTTTCATGTGCTCTTGTTTTCACTGCATTTTTTTTTCTTTGACCCATTGGTTATTTAGAAGTACATTTTGCTTAGTCTTTGAACATATGATGATTTTATAGTTACCTTTTTTTTTTTTTTTTTAATTTCTATCTTAACAGTGATTCACATCCTTTGAAAACAATTGGATCTTGCTTTATGGCCCAGCATGTGAACAAGTTTGTTAAAATGAAAGTGGATTCCACCACTGTGGGTGTAGTATTCTACAGTCAGTTTTGTCGTTTGTTAATTTTGTTGTTTCAGGTTTTCTATATTCTTGCTGAGTTTTTTCTTTTTGTTTTCCAGTTATCAAAAGAATTTTGTTGGTATTTAATTATAGTTGTAGATTTTTCTTTTTTTCCTTTTAGTTCTATTAACTTTTGCTTTGTGTATCTTAAAACTATCTTTAACATACGTATCTAGCATTGTTAGATCTTCCTGGTGGATTGATCTTTTTATCAATGTAAAATCCCTCTTTTCTCTAGTGTAAGACTTCTTGTTTAATATCCGCTTTTTCCTTCATTAGTACTGTTATTTCAGCTTGCTTTCAGATAGTATTTGCATGGTATATCTTTTCCATTCCTTTTTTTCCCAACCTTTCTGTGTTTTTATGTGTAGATCTCTTGTAAAGCATAACGTAGTTGTTTTTATATTTGCTCTTTCTGGGATGTATTTAGTCTGTGTGTTTAATTTTCATTTCTTACTAATGGTGTGGAGCATATTTTCATGTGTGTATTGGCCATTCATTTCTTCCTTTGTGAATTGTCTGTTCAGATATTTTTCCCATTTTTAAATTGGATTGTTTGTCTTCTTATTCTTGAGTTGTAGGAGTTTTTAAAATATAGATGCTGGATGCAAGTCCTCTGTTAGATACATGGACTGCAAATATATTTTCTCATTCTGTGACTTGCTTTTTAATTTTTTTAATGATATGTTTAGAACAAAAGTTTAAAATTTTTATAAAGTCTAATTTTTCTACTTTGGGTTTAATTTACTTTTTCTAGTTTTCTAAGGTGAGATCATTGGTTTTAGACATTTTCGTTCTCCAATTTAAGCAGTTAAAACTATACATTTTTTACTCTTCATTACTTTTGCTGCATCCAGAGATTTTGATATGTTGTGCTTTCATTTTCGTTTAAGTCAAAATGTTTTCTAATTTCTTTTGTGATTTCTTCTTTTATCCATGGGTTGCTCAGAAATGATTGACTTAATATTCACATATTTGAGATTTGTCTAAATGTTTAACAAACTATATCTTTGTTGTTTATTTATAATTTAATTCCTTTGATCAGAGAACATACTCTGTAAGATTTTCTTCGTTTAAAACTTACTTACCCTTGATGTGTATGATGCAACATTTGTCCTGTCTTAGTGAATGCTCCATTACTTTAAAAAGTGTGTATTCTGTAGTTATTGAGTATATTAGGTTAAGGTGGCTTATAGTGTTGTTCAGATCTATATCCTTCTGATTCTTTTCTGCTTGTTACTGAGAGAGGAGTTTGAAATCATTACCTAAATTGTAGACTTGTCTGTTTTCCCTCTCAGTTCTGTTAATTTTTGCTTCATGTATTTTTTAGCTCTGTATTAGGTGCATATATACTTGGGATAACTTTATCCTCTTACTGAATTGATTGGTCATTATGAAGTATCCCTTTTTGTCTCTAGTAATACTCCTCGTCTTGGAGTCTATTTTGTTTGACACTAATGTAGCCACTACAGCTACGTGATGGTACTTGGTATATCTTTTCCTACCCATTTATTTCCCAGCTATTTGAGTTTTTGTATTTAAAGTATATCTCTTATAGACAGCATGTACTAGATTCTTGCTTTTTATTCAGTTTGACAATCTCTGCCTTTAACTTGAAGTGCACATAGCTCATTCATATTTAATGTGATTATTGAAATATTTTTTTAAAAATTTGTGTTTACCTCATAGTAAAGTCAAACATATTATCTTGTTTCCTTTGACTATTTTATTTCCTTTTATTATATTTTGCTGGGTAGATTTTTAAATGCATATTCTAGGCTCTATACTTGGAAATTCTAAGTCTGTAGATAGATGATGAAACTCTGATCTGAAAGTGTGTCAGATTTGCCAAGTGACTCTAATACCCAGGCAGATTTGGAAATTATTACTTTGAGTGATAAAATGCCAGTTTTGTGTTTTGGGGTGACTTGATAAGATCAATTTTCTATTTTATTTAAAAATGAATTTAGAGAAATTAGTTAAGTTAGTTAGTACTTCTTTGATTATAACATGTAGCGCATTAAAATGAGTTGCATGTTATAATCAAAGAAGTACTAACTTAGAATGTATATATTTAGAGAGATAAAACTGATTTCATTTTCTAAAGTATACTAAATATTGCTGTGTTATATACTAAGTGTCCTTTTGCCAATTGTGATAATATGGTTTATTTAATTCAAAGGAGAAAGAGAGATTGCTATAGATGTTAAGTTATATACATACACAATGATACAGGTAATATCTTTGTTATGGTACACTTAGGATAGAACAATTCCATCTCTGAAATACATGTCCTTATTTTCCGTCAAAAAAGAAAAACAAGCCAGACTCGGTGGCTCAGCCTGTAATCCCAGCACTTTGGGAGGCTGAGGCGAGTGGATTGCCTGAGCCCACAGTTTCGAGACCAGCCTGGGCAACTTGGCAAGACTCGTCTCTACAATAAATCAAAAATTAGCTGGGTGTGGTAATGCACGCCTGTAGTTCCAGCTACTTGGAAGGCTTAGGTGGAAAGATTGCTAGAGCCCAGCAGGTCGACGCTGGGGTGGCCATGAGTGTGCCACTGCACTCCAGCCTGGGCAATAGAATAAAACTCCAATTCAAAAAAAAAGAAAAAAAGAAAAACACTATAAAAGCACAAAATATTATATTTATGCTACCATTCTATAATAACACCATTATCTGCCATTTAATACTTATTATATGCCAGTAGTTTGCTTAGTGTTTCATATGCTCTGCCTAATCTAATCTGTTTTATAGTAATCCCATGGTTATTATTATGATCATTATCTCAGTTTTATAGATAAAAATACTGAAGCCCCGATAGTTTAAGTAATTTCTTGTTCACAGGTACAAATAGTAAAACTGATTAAACCTGAGTGTGTATGATTTCAAAGTCCAGGCTCCAGTCTGGTTTCTGTCTCATCCCTCTACCACAATTACGTTTTCCCAGATGATCTTGTCTGCTTCTGTGTTGACATATCCCATGCTTACTTTTCTAGCTCTGTCTTGTTATACTTTTTTTGTAGCATTAGTCATACTCTTCTTTAAAAACTATTTATGTATTTGTATGTGAAGCCACACATTTCATTATAGTGTAGAAAGTCTTGTAGTATTATAAACTCATCATAATAAGATAATGTCCCTGTCTGCCCTGCTTTACAACTCAGAGGTAATCGCCTTAAATTTTTTTGCTGTTTACTTCCATATGTCTATGTAATATGTTTATTTTGTAATTTCTTGATTCATTAGGTTTCGACATTATCTATTGATTTCTTTTCATGGCAGCTTTAGTCTTTTATAATCTGAATAATGATTTTATGTGCTTATTTGCCACCTACATTCCTCCTTGGTTAAGTATCTGTTAAAGTCTTTTGCCATATTTTAATTGGATTGGTTGTTGTCTTACCACTATATCTTACTAGAATGTTCTTTACATATTCTGGATACAGTCATTTGTTGGTATTTGATTTGAAAATAGTTTTTCCCCATGTGTGATTTTCCTTTTTGTTTCTCTTAACAGATCTTTTTGCACAGCAAACATTTTTAATTTTTATGAAGTCTAGTTTAAGGAACCTTGTAGGAGCCTCTATACTGACTTCTATACTGGCTTCCTTCTTATGCCTTATTCCACATATTATTTACCTCTGCAACCCTGAACTCCTGCCTCTTAACCCCTTAGCTCAGCCAGACTTTCTGTGTTCTGCTTAGGTACTCCTTTCCTGTGCTGTACTTCGCCAGAGAGAGTACTAGCTGTATGATCATGATCAAGGTATTTATTCTGTATGTACCTCAGCTTTTCTCATCTGTAGGATAGGAACAGTAATCGGATCCATCTCATAGAGTTAATACAATTAAAGTACTTAGAACTCCAGTCTTTTAATCGTTTATCTTCAAATGTCATCTGTTATTTCTTCTTTATTTCACAAGGAGGGTACTCAAACCCAGAATATTCAATATTAAGTCCTTGATTTTCCCCCACACCTTTTCCTCTTCTTGTCTTCTTTATCCCAATACATACAATACCCTATATTCAGTTGCTTTTGGCATGAACCTGGAGTCCTTAGTCCTTCCCTCTTATTTTCATCTAATTTTTCAACAAGTTCTGGCAATTCATTTTATAAAATGTATCTCAGTATTTTTCTATCTTTATTCCTATAATCTTTTACTTGAACTTCTGCACCAGCCTCATTATAGCTTTCACTGTCTATAGTCATACTCCCTTCCATTCCATCCCACTCTGCTACAAGTAAGAGGCAGGTCTTAATAAACCAGGATATTCACTTTCTCAAGATAAGACTTCAGTGGACATTGCCCAGCATTTGACTCCAGACTTTCCAGTTTCTGAACTGACCAATTCCCACTTCTGATTGACACTTTAAAATATATGTGTTAAGACAATCAGAATACACTTAGAGCAACAGAACAAGGTGCTAACTCTTCTCTGACCTGTCATATTGGTTTTTGTTAATTAATTGAATATAGTTAATTGCCAGGTTAACTAATCTTCATGGACATTAGAATTTAAGTAAGCGACAGAAACATTCGATAAATAATTTTAACAAAGATTGAAGTATTCTGATAGGGCTATACAGGAGACATTTCTTTTTTTATTTTTACTTTTATTTTTTGAGCTGGAGTCTCACTCTGTCACCCAGACTGGAGTGCAGTGGCCACTCCCGGCCACTGCAGCCTTGACCTGCTGGGCTTCGTGATCCTTCCGCCTCAGCCTTCCAAGTAGCTGGAACTACAGGCACGTGCTACCACACCCGGCTAATTTTTTTTTTTTTTTGATTTATTGTAGAGATGAGGTCTCACCAAGTTGCCCAGGTGGGTCTCAAACCCGCGGGCTCAGGCAATCCACTCACCTCAGCCTCCCAAAGCGTGGGATTACAGGCTGAGCCACCGAGTCTGGCTAGGAGACATTTCTTTTTCTTTCCTTTTTTTTTTTTTAAGGGAAATCGAGGCTAAAAAGACTTTTTTTTTAAAAAAATTATTTATTTATTATAAAGATGTGGGGTACAATTCAGGGTTAGGTATACAAACATTGATCATGCAGGTACCCTTATTGATGAGGTATGCCCCTCCCTCCCCTAGCAGTTTCCCTCAACTGCCAGTCCCACCCCCCCCAACAGTTTTCCACTACTGCCAGTCACTTTCTTATAGCATTATAATTGTTCAAGGTCACCTTATGAGTGAGAACATGGAACTCAGTTCTTTGTTTCTGTGATAAATCACTGAGTATGATCGACTCCAAATCCATCCAGGTTGCTGCAAAGTTCATATATTTGTCATTCTTTATGGCTGCATAATATTCCATTGTGTATGTGTACCACATTTTTTTTTTATCCAGTCTAGCTTCGATGGGCAACATGGTTGGTTCATACAGGAGACATTTCACTTAATGAGAGAAGATAGCAGAGAGATGTAACTTTGTCTAGGTATTGGGAAAACTTGGTTTAGGGATTAGACCGAGAAAGAAA
>CAUYQG010231354.1:0-13939 GCA_963574415.1 Tarsius wallacei | reverse complement strand
GAGACCCGCCTGGGCAACTTGGCAAGACCTCATCTCTACAATAAATCAAAAATCAGCCAGGCGTGGTAGCGCGCGCCTGTAGTTCCAGCTACTTGGAAGGCTGAGGCGGAAGGATCGCCAGAGCCCAGCGGGTCGAGGCTGCGGTGGCCGGGAGCGGCCACTGCACTCCAGTCTGGGAGACTGAGTGAGACTCCAACTCAAAAAAAAAAAAGAAATCTGAGTGAGTAGATGAGGATGGGAACATTGGAGGGGATATTTCTGGTGAAGGGACCACCATGAATGAAGGTACGCAAGCAACAAGAAAGGACACTGACTTTGGAGATGAACTTGACCAGAAGCAGCTGCGTTTCCATACTAGACCATGAGTATGAAAACTCCCAGAATTTTACAAACCAGACAAAGAGGTTTAGATTGATTTGGGTTGGAATGAGAAAACCATGAAGATTTTTGAGCAGAAAAGCTAAAGAGGGTTGAAGGAATGGAGTCAAAAACCATACTTAATGCAGGCGTGTGATCACGAGAAGAGAATGGAAGGGAGGACAGTGTACTCTAGAGGAAAAGATAAATTTGGAATGGAAATGGTAAGTCATTAAGAAGGGGTGGGAAGAAGTGTATAAATAAGACAGAGCAGTCAAAGATCTGAAGTTAGAGTTTACCTTGGAGAGACTGGCCGAGCTCGTGGCAGAAATTAAAACTGGAAAAGGAAGTTCATCTGGGGGATAAGATGAGGACTGTGGTTTTCTTTCTTCTTTTTTTTTTTTTAGATTAAAAAATGTAGTTTATTTAAAAGTAAATTAGAGAGAGAAAGAGAAGGGAGAGAGAAGATTCACCTCCCCAAGGTGGGGGAGGGGGCCAAAGCCAGGAAGCGTGGCAACAGCCACAGCTCAAAGAGCACATGACCACACCAGAGTCTAGCAAGGCAATGGCTGGAGGGAGTGTGGTTTGCAAGATGTCAGGTGGGAGTTGACATGTCCAGAAGCAAAACCAGAGAGAAAGTTGGCCCCAAGGAGAGGACAAGTTTGAAGATTCTGATTAAGGCATTGTTGACTACAAGAAAAGAACTTAAATTAGCACAAGAAACGAAAGGTGACAGATGACCATCTCACAGCTCATTGAAACCACTACTGGGATAAGGGTCACACACCTGATAAACATTTCAACACATGAGAACTATGTGCTTCCAGCTGAAGACAATTTTTGGTCTAATAAGTGCTAATAACACTTCTGACGACACTTCAGGACCTGGTTTAGACAAAGAAAATGAGTGCAAACTGTAAGACCTCCAGGGACCTCCACAGCCCTGAATGGCACCAACAATCCTTTTGCTAGGCTGTAATCTAATTGTAATCTAAGTGTGGCCTGCCCAGAAATGTGTCAACAGAAGCAGAGCATTGGGGCACTAGGGTGGATATGGCAGAAAAGAGCATATGTCCTTCCTGTGGGGAAGGACAACATGACAAGAGATATGCACACACTGGGCAACTTGGCCAGGATTTGGAGGAATTATACTTTAGCACACTGCACTTTTTTTTTTTTTTGAGTTGGAGTCTTACTCTGTCACCCAGGCTGGAGTGCAGTTGCATGCTCATGGGCACCTTAGCCTCGACCTGCTGGGCTCAGGCGATCCTTCCGCCTCAGCCTTCCAAATAACTGGAACTACAGGCGTGTGCTACCGTGCCCAGCTTGTTTTTTGATATATTGTTGAGACAAAGTCTTACCAAGTTGCCCAGGCTGGTCTCAATCCCCTGACCATAGGCAATCCTCTCACCTCGGCCTCCCAAAGTGCTGCGATTACAAGCTTGGGCCACCGCGGCTGGCCCACATTGAACTTTTTTTTACCCTGTGGTTAGATTGGAGAAATAGACACCAAGTGGCCATCATGTGATATCAACTATCTGAGGAGTCAGAGGTTCAAGAGTGCTAGAAAAGACTTTGAGTTTATCCAAGATAGTCTCATCTTGAGGTCCAAGATCATGGCACCGGCCAGTGGTTTATCTGAGCCAAGACTAAGCTCTTTCACTTTCAATGGTCTTTCCTATAAAAGAAAGATTCCTTATTATGAGCGCAAGTAGGAATTGCACTGACGTGAGTACAAAGTTATACAGATACTTCTAGATTGCTGTGGTTTCTGTTATTCAAATGTGGTAAGATACATCTAAAGGAAAACCTAGGAGGAAGACTTTGATCTTCCAGTGGATGAAGGAGGAGGCATAGGGTGAACAGAGATTGCAGGGTGTGGCTAGGTTGGTAGGATTCCTTTCAGATCTGACAAGAAACAATGATATGAAAAAGGAATACCCAGGAAGCCCCCCTGACAGACCTCCACACAGGGAAAAATCAGCTGCTGTCACAGAAAATCAAATTGTGGACTGACAAACCATATACAGAAAGCCAAGAGCACAGTCAAAGAAAGATGCTCTGTGCTGTAAGGCTCTTCATTACACTTGGAAATATAGACTGCACTATGTTTCACATGTACTTTTTAAATATAAAATAATCCACATTTCACAGTAGCAACATCTGACTCAAATATGGCAGTGTTCTAGAAGGGTATTCCACTGGTAAAAATGATCCATCAGGATGAATGCAGACTTTAGCTGAGTCACTCTTATTCATATTCTACCATAAGAATTCTAGCAAGGTTGGGCGCTATGGCTCGTGCCTGTAATCCCAGCACTTCGGAAGGCAGAGACGGGAGGACTGCTTGCACCCAGGAGATTGGGAATAGCCTGAGCAACATAGCAAGACCTTGTCTTCATATAAAATAATAACAGTAATAATTTTTTAAAGATTAAAAAAAAGAATTCCAGCCCAAGTCAAACTCCAGTTTGAAGACGCAAACAACATGTAAGAGCACCCCAAGGGATGCACAAAGTCTCAAAAAGCAAAGTGAATTAAAAGCATGTAACATCTGATCTCACTAATTGATGCTGATTTTAAAAATAAACTCCGTCTGGTGCTCCTGGGCCCAGAGAGGTGACTCTGTCCATCAGCTGATCAAGCCCTTGGGAACAGCAGGCATTTTATGCCAATGAGTCCCAAAAGCCTTCTGTTACCAACTGAGCCAATATCAGGAGGGATACACCTAGTTATCAGACAACGTGCAAACCAGCCCAGCCATCCACAGTGCTGCAGTGACATAGTACCCGCTTGGGTGATGAATTCGTGCCTAGGAAAACTTGTGGGCAATAATGCACTTTATTATTATTATTATTTTTTTTTTTGCAGCTGAAGTATATTTTATTGTGTATATATAACATAGTTTGCTTATCTGTTCATCTGTTGATGGAGACTTAGGTTAATTCTATATCTTGGCTACTATGAATAATGCTGCAATAAACATGCGAATGCAGATATCTTTATGGCATACTGATTTTATTTGCTTTGGATATATACCCAATGGTCAGGTTGCTAGATGATATGGTAGTTCGATTTTTAATAGTCAGAAGAATCTCCATACTGTTTTTTGTAGTGCTGTAATAATTTACATTGCCACCAACAATAAGTTTCCCCTTTTGTTTACATATTCACCAATAATTGTATCCCACATCTTTATAATTAAAAAAAATCACTCATCAAAATCAAATGGGATTCATCCAAGGTTCCAAGAACAGTTCAATATAGGCAAATCCATAAATATAATATATCGCTTTTACAGAATGAATGACAAAATCCATATGGTTATTGCAATAGATACAGAAAAATAATTTGCCAAAATTCAACATCCCTACGTGATAAAAACCCTGAATAAATTAGGTACAGAAAGAATGTACTTCATCACAAAAAAGAATGCGTATAACAAATACACAACCAACAACATACTGAATCGGGAAAAGTTGAAACTTTTATTCTCTGAGACCAGAAAAAAGTCAAGCATAAATTAAAAGAAAGAGGCAAGAATGCACTTTAATCTTCTGCAGATGCTCCCTGCATTGGGTGATGACAGCATGGACATCGGTTTCTCTCAATGGGCATGGGGTGAAAAAGATGCCAACGTGGCATACATGGCCCACCCGTTTTGCAGAATCTGCTCCTCGTTACTCTCCCCACCGTGCAGATCTTCAAGCTGAGACTCAGAAAGGGAGTAATTTGTCCAAGGACACAACAGAGGAGGTGGTGCCAGCTGGCTGTCTGCTTGCAACCTGGCTTTCTCTAGAATGGCACTACTGGAGAGGGCACTTCCATGAGTCCTTAATGCATCTCTCAGTCTGATTCTGTTGGATGCATTCCCCACCCCCCACCTTTAGTTTGTCTACACCACAGTATCTGGAGGCCACATCCTCATTCAAACACTACTGATGCCCAGGCCAGCAACACAGTGTGGGCTTTAGAGCACATGACCTTCTGATGGACAAGCTTCTTGATTCAGGGACTGGCAAACCATGACCCCTGGACCAAATTCGGCCCGCCACCTGTTTTTGAGAATATAATTTACTGGAACACAGCTACACCCATTTATTTACATATTGCCCATGGCTGATTTCAAGCCACAACAGCCAAGTTGAGTGATTGTGATGGAGACTGTCTGGTCCAAAAAAGTCTCCAATACTCACTATCTGGCCCTTTAGAGAAAGTTCCCTGGATCCTGTCTGACGGGTTGCTTAGCCCTTCTGCAGTGGGCTCACTTCCTGGCTGATTTCCTTCATCAAGTGGATTAGACCAGAAAGTTCTCATAGGTCCCCTCAGGAGAGGAAAGCCTATACTTCAGATGAATTATATCCACACAAGCCTTGAGTCTTAATATTAGAAAATTTGCAGCTGAAGAGTCTTATGAGTACAAACCCCGGAGAGCAGGCAATGGATTCTCTGAAGGTGTTTTGGAAAACATTTCCTAATAGATGGAGATGGAAAAATGTAGTCATGCACCATGACTGAACAGTGGGGGGTGCGTTCTAAGAAATGTGTCATTAGGCGATTCTGTCATTGTGCAAACATCACGGAGTATGCTCACACAAACCTAAATGATATAGCCTCCTAATAACCTTGGCTATGTCGTAGAGTCTATTGTTCCTAGACTGAAAACCTGTACAGCATGTGACGGTACTGAATGCTGCGGGCCATTGTAGCACAATAAGAAAGATTGGTGTGGCTAAATATAGAAAAGATATGGTGAAAATAAGGTCTAAAATAAATGGTACACCTGCCTAGGGCACTTACCATGAACAGAGGTGGCAGGACTAGGGGTTCCTCTGGGTGAGTGAGTGAGTGGTGAGTGAATGTGAAGGCCAAGTGCATGGCTATACACCACTGTAGACTTCGTAAACACTATACACTGAACCTACACCAGATTTACAAAAAAGTAATTGTGCTATGATGTCATGACAGTTACAATACCACTAGGTGACAGAACGTTTTTCAGCGACATTATAACCTTACGGGACCTATCATCATATACATAGCCCACTCTTGACAGAAAAGTCAGTATGTGGTGCATGACTGCAAAGAAAATACTGAAACAAAATTATATTTTCTCCGCCATTTATCACTATCTGTTTATAAGAGACTAGTCCTTTAAAAAACCATTAACATTTCTGGTGATTTTTTTTTTTTTTTTTTTTTTTGCTGGAGTAGTTTTGACATGGACAAGTTAAGGAGAATTTGAAGTCAGAAAGATCTAGCTCAAATCATGACTGCCATCTACTGCCTCTACTACCCTTGGACAAGTTACTCAGCCCTCCTGATCCTCAGTTTCCTCATCTGTAATATGAGAATTTGCATCAGGTATCTATTGCCATGTAACAAATTTCTCCAAAACTCAGGGGTGCAAACCACCACCACTCGTTGGCTCATCATTCTTCTTGTGGGCGAGACTTAGCTGAGCGATTTTTGCCTTGGCTCACTCATGGGACTGTTGTCATTTGGCAGCTGGCCTGGGGCTGGAGGGTGTGAGATGGCCACATGGCCAGTGCCTTGGTGCTGGCTGCCACCTGGACTCTCTCTCTCTCCATGGGCCTCTTGTCGTTCAGTAGTCTAACCTGAGCTTCCTCATGGGCCAGCAGGAGCTTTCCAGGAGGGGAGGGCAGAAGCTGGAAGGCCAGTGTGACTCAGGCTCTGGGCTTGTAGGACATCCCTTCTGTCACATTCTGCTGGCCAATGGAAGCCACGACGGTGGAGAAGTGAACTCTACCTCTTGACGAAAAGGGCTATGAACAATTGTGGCTATGTTTTCCCCAAGATCTTCATGCCTTTGTGCTTATTGTTATCACGGGATGAAGTAACAACACATGTAGAGTGTTTCATCAGAGGGTCAGTTCGTGAACTAACCAGGGCATATAGAAAAAACTTCTCAACCCTTCATCCAGCATTTGACTAGATTATATGTCCCCACAAAGACATTCCTCTTACTAATATACATCCAGATTCTAGCAGTATCTGGAAGGATTCCAACATCTCCTTATGCTTCAGCTATCCCAAGCATCCATTTGTTCCCTTAATTTGAAAGAAGTGTATGTCAAAGTTGGCAACAGTCCTAACACAGTGTTTTTTTTTTAAATAAGGAAACCTGGTTCAGAAAGACCACTTTACCATGGGAAATTGTCTAAATAAAAAAGAAAAACACCCGGGTAAATTCATTTATCACAATAAATAATGTTAAGTGACAGCATATGGAGAATTTGTGGGGAGTATTTTCACTTGCCTCTCTAGTGAAAGGACCAATGTAATCAGTCATTCTGAAAAAAGAAAAATCACTGCGCATCTATGCCCTTGAAACGAATGTTTGGATTAGGTGAAGGGTGGAGTTTCCCCCTTGAACTGAAGCTGAATTTCCTCTGATCTATAACATAGCTGTCCCACATGTCCGGCCATACAGAGATATAAAACAGTAACACTGAGGAGATGAGGTGGAGATGAAATGGTCGTCTCCTCTAATTACATACTCATATACTCATACCATCTTTTGCAGGCGATCTCCTCTGTGTGTCAGAATACGGCCCCACTAGCCATGCTGTTTACAGCCTGTGAGCAATCTGAAGGTTGGCCATCCTAGTCCTGAGATCAACAAGACAGCAGACCCTGGCAAAATTAATGAGATATAACTTTAAGTATCCCCTGTTCTAATCATCTGAAGTCAAACAGTCTAACGCAGGGAAAGAGTCTCCCCTTAATGTGATCGCAATCGTTGATTTGAGAAAGGGTGACTATGCATTAAAGCCCCACCAATGCAAGTCAGAATCTCATCCAAGAACAAGCACATATAACAGACTCAGAATGCTCTCACCCGACCAACAAGGAAACTGACCTGGGAGGTTGTTACAGTCACACACACTTAACGAGATTGTTACACACACAACCCAGTAATGAGCTGGGCATATGTAACCCAGATGCAGTGACAGTCCCATCTTAGAAATCAGCAGATTGACTGTTGGACCCAATCCAACCCAACACCAGAGGCAAGTGAAAATATTCCCCACAAATTCTCCAAAGGCTGCCACTTAACATTATTTATTGTGATAAATGAATTTCACCAGGTGGTTTTCTTTTTTATTTAGACAATTTCCCATAGTAAAGTAATCTTTCTGAACCAGGTTTCCTTATTTATAAAAAAAAAAAACTATTTTAGGACTGTTGCCAACTTTGACATACACGCCTTTCAAATTAAGGGAACAAATGGATGCTTGGGATAGCTGAAGCATAATGGGTATGGAATCATAGTTGCTGGGAAATGTCAATAGTGCATCTTCAACAGTATCATACACTCAAGTCGTTAAAATCCTTGCTATTCCCGTGTTGAAGGAAAGAGAAGAAAGTTTGGAGTGAGATTCAGACCAACCACTAAACCATTCCTACCTGGAGGAAGCACACAGTTTAGATGTCTTGTAGGCAGCTTCCTGCCTTGGAGCCACAAACTCTGAAAAGACAGGTGATACTGGAATGCCCTCGCTGTTTTCAGCAACCTTGGTCAACCGCAGACTCCAGAACGTTCCTCCGCTGAAGTGACTTGGAGTCTGCAGGAAGCCATCCCTTTGGATTGGAAATAAAATAAGTTGTGTATTGTAAAGTGTGGTCAGTGCTGGTGGAGATTTCCATTCCCTTCCAGACTCTGGATCGGGCACTCTTGTGGAAGAGAACTCTGGTTCATGATCAAGGTTCAGTGAAAATTGAGTATACTTCTCTCTCCGTCAGAAGCTTAAATCTGGAGCAAAAACGTAGGGAGAGGAGCTGGCTCATTTTCATGATTTTCTGCCTCTTATTTATGATTTAAAAACCATGAGTGTGCCGTATGTGACAGAAGTTCTTTCTACATGATTGTGTGGCTTAAAACATATATCCAACACAAACAAAGTCTTTCTTGATTCCACCTATGAGTCAGAGGTCCTCTGGGCAACTAAAATAGCTCCGTTGTATTGACTGTGCTTATGTCATCCCCACTTCCCTTGGGGTCACTGGTCCTAAGAGGCAAGGAGGCCAGAGGACTTGTGACAAGAGGCGAGGTCTAGTGCAGAACAATAGGCCCAATGACTAACTCTTAAGTACTTAAAAGTTAGACCTGTTCAATGTCCATGGGCCACCTGAGTCTCTTCTCTCCTTATTACATGAGTGATTTCATGTGAGACAGTGATGTAAAAGTGTTCCATGGCCCAGCAGGGGCTACCAGCCTCCCTGCTCCATGGTGGACAGGATAGTCTTGGGAACGCAATTGATGGGGAAGGTTCCAGAATGCAGGTCGTGACCCTTCTCTCCTTGCCAGTTACTACCTGGAAATGTACCAAGAATGCCGTCAGACCACAGGTCTCCAGTGAAATGCTCCATTGTCTGGAGAGAATAAAGCAGATGACCTGAATGAAACTCAGGCACTGGTTTTGCCATTTGGAAGTTGCAGGATGTGATTTCTTATATTCCTCTGGCTCTGACATTCACTGTACTCTGTCCCAGACTACTTAATAGACAGGCATGTGCGTGTTCTTCATACTTCAACATGTACGTTGAAAATGTGGCACATTCTATACCAATAACGAGACATGTAGTGGTAAATGAATGACCTCAGAATTTGGACCACTTTTTTCCTGAAATGACATGTTTTAAAAATCCTTCAACAAGAGAAGACATTGATTACTTCTACTCAAACATAAACAACTAAAACCTTAAAAGGACATATGGATCCTTAGCTCTTTCTCTTGGGAGGGAGAGCTGAATTTGATGACACATTTTTATTTTATTTTTTTTAACTTTTAAATTTTTTACTTTAAAGATGTGGGGTACAGTTCAGGGGTAGGTATACAAATGTTCATTATGCAGGTGCCCTTGTTGATGAGGTGTTTCCCTCCCCCCTTTCCCCTCCCCGACCCTCCTCCCTGCCAGCAATTTCCCTCAACTGTTGATGTCACCTTTTAATAGATACATTATCGTCATCAAAGCTGTGAAACTGCCCCACGACTTGTATCCTCAGCTCTTGCTGTCTTTTCCAGTTGCAAATAAGCGGCACGTTCGGCCTCTGTCCCAGAAGTTCAGGTCCTATGTCATAATTTAAAAATTTGGGTCTTAGGCTAGGCCCACGAATTTCTATTTCAGAAATATTAAAACAGACAGTGACCCAAAGCAGACCATGCAGTTTCCTCAGAAAGAAATGGTTACAGAGCTATCATACCATGGAAGTCTTCAGTTCTGCTCACAATATGGGAAAGTTTAAAATAAATACAGCCATGTCATCTAAGAATGCCAACAACCCTGGGGTCCTAATACTGCATAAAAGAAGGCCAGTGTTACAGCCAGTTTGGATAACCTAAAGTAATAGAACAACTCCATTTGGTATAAAGAAAGTCCTACCTAGGCAGCAAAACTACAGCTCAGGACTTGAGGGTGTCACAAAGTACAGCAGGGAAGCTGTGTTGCCTGCAGCCTTGGTAACAAAACGCACATTCTACAGATCTCAGAGCATTCAGACTCTCATTTCCAGAGTTTCCTCAGAAGCAGGGTTTCCGGGTCTCAGCTATACAAGGCTCTCAGGTCAGCTGTAATATGACCCAGGACCGGCTTCCTGACACCCAGCCTCCTGCTTGGTTTCTGCCTCATGTGACATCTCGGCTGACCTGCCTGCCATGGCACTGTCACGGGCTGCTTTGGGAAACACATGAAAGGCAGACAAGGCGTCTTGTCCTCAAAGAGCCCCTGAGATGTCAGCAGAGCCAAATCCAAGCTGCAGATAAATCCTGGGGTGCTTAGGGTCCAGCTGGGTTTTGTCTTCCAGGAATGATTAAAGTGGAGGCCTTGATGGAGTGCAGAGTGCCGGGAGGGCTCCAAGCAGCAGGACAGGAGAGAGGGACCTGCAATAACATTTGCCTTCCCGGCATTCTTTCCTGGAGATGATTAATAGAAGCTCTGGGAGTGACCTTAATCAGATGTGCTGTAATTACGTATTGAATGTGACCCAGCAGCAGAAGACAAAGGGTCATGCAATATTCAAGGCAGCTGAAGGCAGAGTCCCTGCGGCGGGCACAAGTGGAAGGGCGGGCAATGACCTTGTGTGTCAGAATTTAATTAAAAGGGTGCCTTTCTTCTCAGGGAGCCAACCATTTTTAGTAGTGTATTATCGGTCCTGAAATTAATCATTATTTGGAGAATCAATACCTCATCGTAGTTAGTAATTCTTCCACCCCCCCACTGGGAGCTTCCCCCGCCCCCCACTAAAGAGACAGTGTCCAAGAAAGGGGTATTCCGTACAAGTCAATTTTATGACCAGCAAAGCTTAAAATAGACAAAGCCATTTGTACCGTTTATGGAAATGTATACATTTTCAGACTTTGTTGCATTCATGAGGCGTCAGTTCAGCTGAGCTGAAATGGTATTTCTCAAAATTCTTAGTACTACCATGTTCCACATTTGCACTGGCCACCAGGGGCCTCTTGCGTGTGACTTGGAAGACATGTGCAACAGCCTGGTTTGTGTGCAGGGCTCCAGGTGCTAGTGCAGCTCCCAAGCCAGCAGCTGGGCCTCAGTCCCACCAACTCCTACTGGGCTCTCTCCTTCAACTTCTCTGCATCCCAGGCCAGCTGTGTATAGCTCCCGGCAAAGGGCTCCAGCTTCCCCTGCAGGTCACCAGCCATGAGGAAGTTGGAAGCCTAGAGAGAATGGAAGACTAACATGGCTGCTAGCTTGTCTTGCAGGTTCGAGCTGGTCCTTGATATTCCTCACTTCAAATCCAGCTTTTTTTCTCCCCAGATACCAGCCCTGCTGACCTGAGGGTCAGAACCCACAATTGCATATGGTTAAAGGACCTATAATAAATCCTTTTATCACTCAGTTTCTGCTTCTCGAATTGCCTAACTGATACACATGCCTTTACTAAACTATACATGAATATAAATTAAGTTTTATTGTTTTTGATGACCATGTCATTATCATGACCCCTCCTCCATGTCAAAGACCAGACACGGTAAATGTGAGAAAGAAACTCTCCAAACCGCCTTGAGGAGGAACCGAAGACTGCTTCATATCTGGTGATTCAGGTGTACCTTGCGTCCCCTTTCTAAGGGACTGGTAAGTCACCTCTCTTAACACCATTTCCCATTTGCTAGCTGAAGTAATCACAGTGATGCAGTTTACAAAATCAGTAAACTTTATTTTGCACAGATGTTCAAGCCCACTTCATAATAAAGTGTGAATTCAGCAATCTTGTTTGATTATTGACAGTTGTGTAGTTAGTTGAGGTTGCTGAAAATCTGGCTTCAGAAGAACAAAATTCCTTGCACAGTGCTGTTGAGCTACAGAAAAACCTGAAAGTCAAAGCCTCTAGAGACTAAACTATCAGGAGATCTTTCACAGATTCACTCACGAATGCTTAGGTCTATAAAATATGCAGGCAGAAAGGATAGATAAAGGTTTAAGCCAAGGTCGTGCTTTGTACACTTTCATTATTTATTGATTGCTTTAAATAATACTTACACAAAAGACTAAGATAATAGATTAAAATAATGACATTTTATCAATAAACCACTACCCTCCCTTAGTCCTTTTATCATGGTCTTTCATGCTTATTTGCAAACACGCAAGATGACTGGCTAGGTGGAAACACCTGATCCACAGGGAACCCATCCATAGGTGAACCAGGAGCCAATCAGAACTGAACTTTTTAGAATATCAACTAAGAAACTTCGCAATGTAAATCGTGGAGAGTTGAGGAGAGTAGTCCCTTTCCACCATGGACATACACTTTTCAGAGAAAAACAAGAGAAGCAACCAGAGGCACAGAGAGAAGCAGAGACACCAGACCTTGTGGCTGCAGAGAAACTGAGAAATAGAAACAGTGTGGGCTGAGGAGTTATCCATTCCCGTGTGACCCAGCCTATTTCCTGTACTCCCCAGCTCTTTTCCAGAGTAAAACTGCTTTCTACCTGGGTTGCTTTGAGGGGATTTTTAAAAAAATAGCCAAATGAACTCTGGCCAGAACCCAGGTGTTTTCTCTCCATCCACACAGTATACATTTTTGTTATCTGTCAGTTCCCGGGCATCCCAGGTCTGGCCAGGGTCAAGAGTATCTCGTGGGTTATCACCGTGTCTGCCCTCTGGGACATTTTTGAGAACTTGGCTATTCCTATTTCAACCCCTACACTCAGGGGGTGCGGAAGGCCTCCGTCACGTATTGTGACCACATGTGTCTCTCTGTCCCCCTCTTTGTGTCACTGCTGAGCAGGTAAAGTCTTCTCAGATGTTTCAACCTAGTCTCAGGTGTATTGTTTCCTCTTTCCTAACTGAGAGCAATGTTCAAGGAAAGAGGTGTTCTATGTAAGTCAATTTTATGTGAGGTGCCCAGAAACTCAAATAGCATCCACAGAGGTGTATACTCAGGTGCAGACAGATCCAAAGACATAAAATGCTACATTGTCTCGTTTCTAATACAAGGTCCCAACCTGGCTTGTTAGAACGTAAGTGTGTGTTGTGGGTGTTGGCGGATGGAGAGAGAGAGAACTAGTCTGCTAAAAATGAACACATCAGCTGTTTTTTATTTTTATCTTTCAATAATATTTTTTTGCTGCTTGTGCATTCATTTGGCCATCTGGCCAACATTCATAAGCAATCAGTAGCAAGCATCCGGGGTGTTTTTAAAATTATAGAAAAATATAAGCCAGAAAAAAATCCTGCCATAACTCTTTTTTCCCTGGGAACCAGGAAAATAATGTCACTATTTGATTGCGGCTGTGAACTTCCTCAGACCTTCTCAAAGGGCACCAGAGGCTGGGAGGTATTGCGCCTCACAGGGTGAGGCCCCTGCTGGCGTGAATGAACCAGCTTCTGTGAACATCTGAAAGCTCAGCTCCCTGGGCTTCAATTCCAGTCACCAAGTTCTTGTTTATGGCCTACTAGGAACACAGAATTCTCTCATGCTACAGAGCCCATAAATGATTAGAACCCAGTTCTTACCAGCAAAGGCGCTTATAGTTTAGCAGTCAGTCAGACACGTGCAACAGTTCCACAGAGGTGCAAGGGCTATTCATGATCACAAGCCCAAATCACTGGTACCTCAGTGCTTACCGGGGAAAGGGCATTGGCTGGACAACCTGGGACAAGGATATGACGACAGTGGGTCTGAATAAGTGGAGAGGAGAGAGACTTCTCAGAAGAGAGCAGCATAAAAACCAGCACTGATGTGGGATAGCTCTTGGAATGATAAGCCTGTGCTGGCTGATTGGAAAGTTCCAGGTGTCATCAGAGGAGGTGTGTGAATAGCAAAGCAAGATGAACCTGAGATAGGCAGACATTCTCCTAAGAGCAATCTGACTCCAGAAGCCACACAATAAAGATGATCTTTAAGCCGGGCTCGGTGGCTCAGCCTGTAATCCCGTGCCTTGGGGGGCTGAGGTGAGTGGATTGCCTGAGCCCGCGGGTTCGAGACCCGCCTGGGCAGGCGAAACCTCATCTCTACAATAAATCAAAAAATCAGCCGGGCGTGGTAGCGCGCGCCTGTAGTTCTGGCTACTCGGAAGGCTGAGGCGGAAGGATCGCC
>CAUYQG010231347.1:0-15119 GCA_963574415.1 Tarsius wallacei | reverse complement strand
CACCCCCAGATGTTAAACTTTATTACAAAGCTACAATAATCAAAACAGCCTGGTACAACAACATGCATATAGACCAATGGAACAGGATAGAGTTTCCAGAAGCTAAACCGCAATTTCTCAACCAACTTATCTTTGACAAACTTCCACCATAAACCACTGGGGAGAGGAGAACCTATTCAGTAAATGGTGATGGGAAAACTGGCTGACCACACTCAAAATATTAAAGCAAGACCCCTACCTATCACCATACACAAATATCAACTCTAAATGGATCAAAGAGTTAAACGTAAAACCTTAAACTATTAGAATCTTAGAATGGTGGTTTGGTTTGAACTTGAATGACGGCAATGCAGATGGAGAAAAGAAATAAGATGCAACATAATTTTGAAGATAGACCCTATAACATATGATGATAAATTGAATATGGGAGGTGAAAAATGAGTGAAAGATGAATCAAAAGTACTGAGGTAGGTAATTGTGCCATTGACTGAAATGGAGATGATTGAGAAAGAGAGTATTGGAGAAGAGAAACCAGGAAGTCGATTTTGGAGGTAGTCCATCTCAGAGGCCAGTAGACATTCCTCTTGCTTCTCTACATGTTTTAGTCATTCTTTCAGAAGTCTGTAGCTGATAAGCTTATTGAATCCTGGTATGCCTTTATATCTTAATTTCTATTTAAATATGTCTTAATTTCTCCCTCACATTTCAATGTCTACCTGGCTGTAGAATCCAAGGATAAAGATAGTTTCCCTTGAAACTTCCTCCAAGATATTGCTCCATTATCTTCTTGGACCTAGGGTGACTTTTGAGAAGATTGATGTCAATCTAAATCTTGTTCCAGTATTAATAATCTACTATTGTTCATCCCCCAGAAATGTTTGTAATTTTTATTCTTATCTTCAGTGTCTGACATTTTTTTAACCAATATTTTAAATAGATTTTTTTCTATTTAAATTATGTTTGGCTTTGTGTGCACTTTTAGTCTAAGGATTTGTCTTTATTTTTATTTCTGAGGACTTATCATCTAATAGTCCTTTATATACAGTCTCTTTCCCTTCTTTTCTCTCAATCTGAAACTACCATAAGATGGACACTAGAACTTTTAGATATATCCTCCAAGTTGCAGCCTTTCTTAGGGGGGCTCTGGGAGAATTTCTTTAATTTACTCAACTGTATTTTTACTTTTAAGGTCTCTATTTGTTTCTTTTGCACAAAAGCATATTCCTTTTTCATGGGTAGGTTATTTTTCTTTTTATGCAGTTATCCATTATATTTATTTTCATGCTCTTCTCTCTTTGTTCAATTAACTTTGTTGTTCTTAGTCGAAAGAAATTCAGTTATTTATTCTATTGTGTTATGTTTTAGGCTCTTGGTTTTCCTCACTGTTTGGATATTCTTGAATGTGTGTCTAGATTTGAAATGGTAATTTCTTGTAAATCAGTGTCTGTATGGGCCCTAAGACTTGCTAATGGGAGGGATGGGAGTCTGCTGAAGGGTTATTCTGTCTAGTCTCACTGAGTCTATTCCCATTGAGCTTTGAAAAAGTTTGGGACATGCTTCCTGGTGTTGTACCTGGGCAACTAGCTTTCTGGGTATGGATGTTCTTCATTTCTTCCAGTCCTTGCCAACCATCAGGATGTAGCTGTGTCCCTCTGACCCAAGCTCACATACTTCTGTGGCTACTTGGAGAAAAAAGCCTATCACAGGTGCTTGGTCCAGCTTGTGACAGTGTTGATTCACTGAGCTGCTCTTCCTGAGGTCTCTCAGCTAGCCTTCATGTGATTTCTCCTAGGTCACCTCCTCCTCTCAGTATTCAACAACTCCAATCCTATTGCTTACCATTCTCTGAGATTTTTAAGAGTTTTCTGTTTGTGTATTTTTTCTAATTTTTTAATTTCTGTGCACGATTTATCTATTTGTTTAGTTGCCAATATGAGTAATTTTTACAGATTTTGTATACAAGGAGACAACTTAGCTCATGCTCAGCCCATTATATTGGAGAAGAGAGTATCTGTCAGACATGCAAATAGAGATACTTGTAGGTGCATGCAGAAACAAATCTGGGGATGGTAACAGGGAGTTCTGGGCTGGAGTTTTCGACCTTTAATGTAGGAGCCAGCAGTGTATAGAGTTATTAAAACTATGGGCTAGAGGAAACACTGAAGGAAAGAGTACAGCTAGAAAAAAAGAGGGTCTAGCACAGAAACCTTCAGTAATGTGATATATATTAATATGTATTAACTAATATTCTCATTCTGTTAAACAACAACAGGTAAAATAGTAATATAAACACCAGAGTTCTTAAATTTGGAGTAATTAGAAAAATGACAGTGTCCTTCTAAATAATTTTAGAAATCTTTTTTTATTACAATGATGGGACTTTTGCCCTGCCTTTTTGCTATTGTCTGAGGACTAAAATGTCTGATACACTGTTGTATGCCTGGCACAACGATCATGATGTATGTTGAAGAGAAGAGCAGTTCATTTTTTTTTAGAATCAACAAACAACTAACTCTAACCTACTAGTAATAGTACTATGATTCAGTCTTTTCCTCCACTAACCATTAGTAGTTTCTAGGCTAAACATTTCAGAAATAAACTGCCTGAAAGATAAAGAGACATTTGCCTGTACCACATTTGGGAAAATGATGTGGGGCTCATCCATGATTTTAAATACTGAAGTTATTCTTGCTCCAGGCAACCTGAACTTCCCTTTCCCACGAGCTTCACACATACTCTGTCTCACTTTTATTTGGTTTACCTATTCAAAAAACTGCTTACCATGGCAACCCTTGTCTGCATGACAGGCAGTTATAATTTGCTTGGAAAAACTGCAACAATGTGTCATTCTTCATAAACCCTTTATACCAGATTGTTTTCTTTTTCAGGGATTTCTAGTGACTTGGTTGTGGTCTCTTGGCTCTTGCCAAAAGATCATTTACAGAGGAAAACATTATTAAGGCGATCAATACACTTGGTCAATATTAGTGATCAGTTGTGTTGGTATTTTTATGGCCTCTCAAAATAGGAAAATAATTGATTTTTTGACTATCTCTTTGGTGCCACAGAAGCAGCATTCCAATAACACTCACCTGAACTTAGTTGTTCTTTATTTTATAAAAATGTGCTTTGGAGTGAAGTGCTGTGAGGTATGAGGGGGAACAGACAGATAGAAAGCCAAAAATAAATGCAACTCATTTTAAATCCCACTCTGTGGTCCTGGGTATGTGTTCCATTCAGAAAAATTCAAAGATAGTTCCAAAAACCCTGCTAAGGTATTGTGTGGTTGGAGCTAACAATAGCAGTCAACAGACTTAGTGTGATCATGAACAATTATTCACATGAATACACTCACAGAGTCACTGAATCGCCTGCCAAAAGGCAGTGAGTGTCAGACAATGCTGCCATATTTTAAATTCAAATATTGGTATTTCTATGATATTTATTTCTGTGGCACGAACATGTTTGGATCAATATGTTACTTGTCGCTAGATTTGTAATTCCAGCACCCCAAAAGCAGTAACAATTGCAACTTTCCCAAACAATTGTTCACTAGTCCCCAGATCAGATTATTAATCTACACTTGGCATCCAGCAAGTGCAAAATGCATTATGCAAATGAGTGTGGAGCTCCAGGCCCAGAGCATAAATGGAATTAGTATTAAGCTCCAGAGGAGTCTGGCCATGAGCAAATGATGGGGGGATATATGACCCAGAGGATTCATCATTCTTATGGTCTTTGATAGATGTTTCTTCCTGCTGCCCACCTTCAGCTTCACACCTGAGTATAAATGAGTCTGGTGAAAATATATTTTAAAGAGATCTTGAAAAAGCAGGTTTTTGCTTTTAATTTTTATCTTTTATATATTGGAAATATTTGAGATTTTCTTTGTTTTTAAAGCTCAAGTCATTTTTTTAGTAATTCTAAAGATTAATAAAATGTAGATAACTATTAGTAGATTACACATAGTATAATAATTCTATTTGCATAATATGTTGGCAAAACTTTAAAATGGATCAGTCACAAATGTTGGGCTGCCCTTGTTAACGTAGGCAAATATATTCTGTAAACTTATTTTATGGAAACTTTGCATCACCTGTGTTCCAGAGCAGAAACTGAGAATGGGTTTGAGAAGCAGAAGAGTCTTGTCACTCTGCCATATATAAGGAAATATATTCTGAAAAGACCAAATAATGGCTTGAGTCCAAATGCTTTTAAGTCCAAAGAGATCAAGAATAATATTTTCACCGCTTACAGGTTAGATCTGATTCAGAACCCAAGAGTGAAAATCAATTTCAGCAGATTAAAAAAATGGTAGACAACACCAGATAAGTGAGTGAATACTGCAGATGAGGAAGATATGTATTTCTAGCTATTGTAACTACAAATTAAAAAACAAAAGGAGGTATATATGCCCGGGTGTGGTGGCTCAAACCTGTAATCCCAGCACCTAGGAAAGCTAAGTCAGGAGGATCACTTGAGTCCAGAAATTCAAGATTAGCCTGACAATGTAGCAAGACCTTGTCTCCACAAAAAAAAAAAAAAAAAAAAAAAAATTAGTTAGGTGTGTTGGTATGTGCCTGTAGTCCCAGCTATTCGGAAGGCTGAGACAGCAAGATCCCCTGAGCCCAGGAGTGATCATGCCACTGCAGTCCAGCCTGGACAACTAAGTGAGAATACGACTCAAAAAAGAAAAAAGAAAAGAAAAAGAAGAAGATGAAGAAAGTATGTAAATGTACAGTAGGGGTGTTCTTATATAACAAGGATTATGGAAGAATAAAACAATAAAACTAGTGGTTACAGCTGGACATAAGCCCAAAAGAAAAAGTATGGACTAGTAAGAACACAGGGCAGACTTTTTGACTGCTTGACTCAGAATGAGCTAAGTCAATAGAAGATCATATGTTTGAAGAATTGCTATGACAAAAAAAAAAAAAAAAAAACCTGTTTGAAGCAGGACAGGACCCAAGAATGTAGTTGCAATTAACGAGGGGCATAAGATAGTGAATAAAGTTACAACAAATGAGATGGAGGAATTGCAGAAGTGGATTCCATTGTACCAGGGGAGATTGGTGGGAGTTGTTAATTGGCTAAGTGTCTTCAGGTGCTAAGGTGTCAGAGCAGGTAATAAAAGTGAAAGCTGATACTTTAACAAGTTGTCTCAAACTTGATTCTTCTTGCGTGGAGTGTTGAAAAATGTAGTCAAAATATAACAGTGTTTGATTTCATGTGATGCTTTTCTTCTAGGATTCTCAAGGTACAGGGTGGGACCCCAAAAAACCTGGAATTTATTTATAGAAAATTGTGTGTTTATTCTTACATGTTTAAACTTCAGTCACCTTCAAAGTAGTCTCTGCTTGATGCAATACATTTATCAAGAAATTTTTCCACTGCACAAAACAGTTTTGAACTCACCAATTTGTATGTCTTTTAGCACTTCTGCCATTTTTTGTTTCACCTCTTCCACATTGACAAAACATTTCCCTTTGAAGAATTTTTTCATCCAGGGAAAACAAAAAAAGTCACTTGGGTGAGATTAGATGAATAGGAAGGGTGGGGCACAGGGGTCATGCCATTTTTAGCCAAATACTGCTGAACACTCAGCAAAGTGTGGGCAGGTGTGCTTGTAAATCACCCATCATGAAATGAGCATACATGTTGAAAGAATTCCCCACCCCCAAAAATTCACTGACGTAGAAAGCAGCCTCTCACGACAATGCTAACTGGTACACTGACACTAAGGGGTTCTCAAAACACTTACCTGATGGAAGAAGCCTGCACTACAAGGGGCCCACCTGCCAAAAGATAATTCCTGGGGTTTTGTTGCTGTTGTTGTTGTTGTTGTTGTTGAGATGCCCCCCCTCATATGGCATGGTATCAGTGTTCATCCATTCACTCATTTAGGCAGGACTTTAAGGAATATTCTTTGAGCACCAACTATTCTTGGTTTTAGCCAGATAATCACATGGAATTGTCTTTTTTGTATCAAAAAAGTAATGCATATTGGTAGTTTCATATACTTTGATCTGTATACATCAGGCAGTTTGCTAGGCCATTATAAAAGGATAAAACCAGTCCTTGCCTTTTGAGGCTTTATAGTCTAGCAAAGAATAAAGGCAGAAATAAATAAATATTACAACTTGTAACACATACTGTTAAGGAAACTAAAGGATTTTGGAAGAGAGAATAAACTAATAATCTACCATATAATCTAACAATGGACAGGGTGGTAAGGAAACAGTTTTCTAGAAGGTGAGCTTTATGATAAGACTTCAGTGAAGAGCTTGACCCTGTGAGAGGAAACATTCCAGATACAAAGTAATGCACTCATCAGAGCACTGAGGTAGGAAAGAGGTTGGGGTCTTTTGGCAATGGGAGGTGGTCAGTGCGGTGGGTGTTTAAGAAATGAGGGAAGGGAGCAATGCTAGAAGGCTGGAATGGTAGGCAAGAAAGAGGCAAGTGTCACATAACTCCCTTGACCTTTTCAAGAAGTTTAGATTTTGTTGAATAATAGTGAGAAACTGGTAAAGGATTTTAAACTGAGAGAAAAAAATAATCTTAGCCTCTTTTTAAAGAATATTACAGTGGCTGCAAGACAGAGTCTAAACTACCAGGTATAACAGAAAAAACACTATGGAGTAAATTGTAGAAGCTGCAGTAGACATGATGGTGACTTAGATGAATGTGATGGCGGTGTAGATGGAGGGGAAGAGGTACACTTAGGAAACAAAAATGACTGGACAATGTCCCAGCAATTTTGTTACCTAGAAGGTACCCCCAAAACTCATGCATCTATCTGTACAATAGCAGACATGCATAAGAATAATTATGGCAGCATTAATCACAGAAGAAAAATATGGAAACAACAGAGATGCCCATCGTCAGAAGAGTTGATGGATAAACCACAGCATAGTCATTCACACAGCAGAAAATTAGACAGCAGCCAAAAGAATCAATCCATGGCAACACAAATATATTTACATCTCAGCAATATAATCTTAAATTAAAAAGTAAATCCAAAAAGAAGTAAGTCCAACTCTAAGCTACACGGTACCCTTTTAAAAATAAAATTAAAATAACTAAAATAATTGACTATACTTTTAGGAATATTTTGCAGATGCAAAAACACTATTTTTAAAAAGGAAAGTGAGAAAATGATGAACATAAGATCCAAGGTGATATTTTCAGGTGGAATGAGGCAGGCATGGGGGAGAAAAGGATTCGAAGTAGGTTGTAGTCAGGTCCTAATTCTTATTTTGAGTTCACAGGTGCTTGTTTTGGGTTCACAGGTGTTTATTACATAATAATACGTTTTAAAAATAAGTACAGGCATACGTTGAATGTATTGCAGGTTCGGTTCCAGACCACTACAATAAAGTCAATATTACAATAAAGTAAGTCATACACAGTTTATGGTTTTCCAGTGCATATAAGAGTTATACTATATTGCACTGTATTATAGTCTATTTTAATCTTAATTTATTTTTTAAATAATAATGTGTAGTCATAATAGCATTATGGCTCCAAAATAATATACTAAGGGGACTAACAGAACAACTAACAAAATTTTTAATAAAAATTTGTGTATTTATTCTTGCATATTTAAACTTCAGTTGCTTTCAAAGTACTCTCTGTTTGACGCTGTACGCCTATCGAGATGATTTTTCCACTGCCCAAAACAGTTTTTGAGCTCATCAATTCTGATGCCTTTAGTGCTTCAGCTGATTTTTGTTTCACTTCTTCCACATTGGCAAAATGTTTCCCTATGAGGACTTTTTTTCCTCTGGGGAAACAAACAAGCAAAAGTTACATGGGGCAATCGGGTGAATAGGGAGGGTGGGGCATAGGGATCATGCTGTTTTTGGTCAAAAACTCCTGAACAGTCAGCATGGTGTGGTCAGGTGTGTTGTTATGGTGAAAGAACCAGTCAGGACACAACTCAGGTTGTTTCTTCTGAAAATCATGACTCAGCCTTCTTAAAACTTCCAGATAAAATTTTGGTTGACCTTTTGATCTGGAAGAACAAATTCCGAGTGTACTACAAGGGGCCTACCCTACAAAAGATAATTCCTGAGGTTTTTAGGGGGTCCTCCCTCATAGGTACCTGAATTTTAAAAGTGCTTTATTGCTCAAAAATGCTAACAGTCAACTGAGCCTTCAGCAAGTCATAATCTTTTTTTCTGGTTAAGGGTGTTGCCTTGATGTTGATGGAGGCTGACTGTTCAGCGTGGAGACTGCTGAAGGTTGGGGTCACTGAGGGAATTTCTTAAAATAAGACAATGAAGTTTGCCACATCTATCAATCCTTCTTTTCATGAAAGATTTCTCTATAGCATTCAATTTTGTTTGGTAGCATTTTCTCTACATAGAACTTCTTTCAAAATTGGAGTCAATCCTCTCAAATTCGGACACTGCTTTATCAAATAAATTTATGTAATATTCTAAATCTTTCATTGTTATTTTAACAATGTTCACAGCGTCTTCACCAGGCGTAGTTTCCATCTCAGGAAACAACTTCCTTTGCTTATCCACAAGAAGCAACTTCTCATTCATTAAATTTTTATTAAGAGCTTAAAGCAATTTAGTCCCATCTTTAGGCTCCACTTCTAATTCTAGTTCTTTTGCCATTTCTACCACATCTGCAGTTACATCCTCCACTGAAATCTTAAAAACACCTGAAAGTCATCCATGAGAATTGGAATCAACTTTCCATGTTTGGTGTTGATATTTTGATCTTGCCCCATGAATTGCAAATGGTCTTAATGGCACCTAGATTGAAGATTGAGGAATCCTTTCCAGATGGTTTTCAATTTACTTTGCCCCGATCTGTCAGAGGAGTCACTGTAGCAGCTACAGGCTTACAAAATATATACATATATATATATATATATATATATATTTCTTTTCTTTTCTTTCTTTCTTTCTTTTTTTTTTCCTTTTACCTAGGGGTCTCATTCTGTTGCCCAAGCTGAATTGCAGTGGCACGATCATGGTTGAAGGGATCTTTGTTCCTTGGCCTCCTAAGTAGTGAGAAGCTGGGACCACAGATGCACACCAGCATGCCCAGCTAATTTTTTATTTTATTTTTAGAGATGAGGTCTTGCTATGTTGTCCAGGCTGGTCTCGAACTCCTGGGCTCAAGCAATCATCTGCCTCAGCCTCCCAAAGTGCTGGGATTACAGGCGTGAACCACCACACCTGACCCAAAATGTATTTCTCAAGTAATAAGACTTGAAAATCAAAATTACTCCTTGATTCATGGGCTGCAGAATTGATGTTGTGTCAGCAGGCATGAAAATAGAATTCACCTCCATATATAACTCCATCAGGGCTCTTGGATGACCAGGTGCATTGTCAATGTGCAGTACATTTTTTAAAGGAATCTGGTTTTTTTTTTAGATCCATAGATCTCAACAGTGGACTTAAAATAATTAGTAAACCAAGCTGTAAATAGATGTGCTGTCATCCAAGTTTTTTTGTTCAATTTACAAAGCACAGGAAGAGAAGATTTAGCTTAATTCTTAAGAATTGGCACAAGCATTAGATTCAACTTAAAGTCACAAGTTGTATTATCCCTTAACAAGAGAGTCGGTCTATCTTTTGAAGCGTTGAAGCCAAGCACTGACTTCTCTTTTGTAGCTATAATAGTCCTAGATGACATCTTCTTCCAATAGAAGTCTGTTTCACCTACATTGAAAATCTGTTGTTTTAATGTAGCCACTATTGGCAATTATTTTAACTATATCTTCTGGATAATCCGCTGCAGCTTTTACATCAATATTTCCTGCTTCACTTGCACTTTTGTGTTATGGAGATGGATTCTTTTCTTAAAACTTACAAACCAACCACTGCTAGCTAACTATCCAACTTTTCTTCTGCAGCTTCCTCACCTGTCTCAGACTTCATAGAATTGAAGACAGTTAAGACCTTGCTCTGGATTAGACTTTGGCTAAAGGGAATGCTTTAGTAGTTTAGTCTTCTATTCAAATCATTAAAACTTTCTCCATATCACCAATAAGGCTGTTTTGCTTTGTTTTTATTCATGTGTACACTGAAGTATCACTATTAATTTTCTTCATAAACTTTTATTTTGCATTCACAATTTGGTTAACTGGAACAAAAGGTCTGGTTTTTCTTTTCTTTTCTTTTTAATTTGTTTATTTTATTTTAAAGATGTGGAGTACAATTCAGGGCTAGGTATACAAATGTTTACACTGCAGATACCCTTGTTGATGAGGTATGCCCCCACTTCCCCTGGCAGTTTCTCTTTCTTATAGTCTTATGATAATAGTTCAAGGTCTGTTTATGAGTGAGAACATGTGGTACTCAGTTCTCTGTTTCTGCAATAGATCACTTAGTATTATAGACTCTAAGTCTGTCCAAGTTGCTGCAAAGTTCAGAATTTTGTCTTTCATTATGACTGCACAATATTCCATTGTGTATATGTATCACATTTAAAAAAATCTAGTCTTCTTTCAATGGGCAGCATGGTTGCTTTAATGTTTTTGCTATTGTGAATAATGCTGCAGTAAACGTGTGTGCAGGTATCTTTTTCATAGAGTGATTTGAGTTCCTCTGGGTATATTCCCAGTAGGGGGATTGTGGGGTCATTTGGAAGGTAGAATTTTAGATCTTAAGAATTGCCACACTGTTTTCCATAGAGGTTTTACTGGTTTACTCTCCCACCAATAGTGTAGAAGTATTCCTTTTTCCCTGCATCCTCTCCAGCATCTGTTGTTTTTTGAATTATCCATGATGGCCATCCTGACTGGAGTTAGGTGGTATCTCAGTGTGGTTTTAATTTGGTTTCTTTGATGACTATTGAGTCTGGGAAAAAATATTTGCCAACTGTATATCTGAAAAAGGTCTAACACCTAGAATCTACAAGGAACACAAATGTGCCAAAAAGAAAAAAACCAAACAGCATCATTACAAAGTGGGCAAAAGATATGAATAGACACTTTTCAAAAAAAAGACATATGAGCAGCCAACAAATACATGAGGTCTAGATTTCAATCTGTCCTGGCTTTTGACGTGCCTTAGTCACTAAGCTTAATCATTTCTAGCTTTTTTTTTTTGAAAGTAGGATTCATTAAGAGGACAGAAAAGCTCCCACAGTAGGAGAGGACCTGAAAGACTGCTCCATTTCTAGCTTTTGATTTGAACTGAGAGATGTACAAGTCTTCCTTTTACGTGAATACTTTAAACCAGTTGTCAGGTTATTAACTGGCCTAATTTTAATATTGTCGAGTCTCAGGCAATAGGGAACCCAAGGAGAGAAAGAGAGATGGGGTAACAAAGAGTTGGTGGAGCAGTTAGAACTTTATGGATTAAGTTTGCCATCTCATATGGGAATGATTTGTGGAGTCCCCCCAAAATGTCAATAGTGACATTGATGATTACTGATCACAGATCTTCATAACAGAGATAATAATCATGAAAAAGTATGCAATGTTGTAAGAGTTACCAACATGTGGTAATGGGACATAAAATGAGCATATGCTGTTGGGAAAATGGCGCTTATAGACTTGCTATACACAGGGTTGTCACAAAACCTCAGTATCTACGAAACACAATAAAGGAAAGTATAAAAGGTATGCCTATAAAGAAAACTAAACCATGTCTGGACAAATGATAAGAGAATGTCATGATTAAGCCAATTTTATGCATCTGAGTCTCCAAAAAAGTGGCAAGGTGTGTTGACAGCTTAATAATGAGGATCCCTCCTCCCATATCTAAGGAAGGGAAAAGACAATTTCTAATTTCTAGCCTGAGAAGTTGGGTGGATAACGATACCATTTATTGACATAAGCAGACGGGGAGGAGCAGGTATGGAGAAGGGACACAGAAGCAATATTTCCTGGTGGATATGTTGCAGAATAAATATCTATAAGGCATCCATATGGTGATGGCCAGAAGAAGCTGTTTATGATTCTAAAACTCAGAGGAGAAATTTGGGTTGCGTATATAGCTTGGTTGCCTTTAACTTTGTAATAGCTTCTTGTGACTACGATAACAAATTACAACAGATTTGGTAGTTTAGAACAACAAAAGTTTTTCTCTGTTCTGGAGACCACATGTTGGAAGTTAAGGTCAAAATCAGCAAGAGTGTGCTGTACTGTTCCTCTTCTGGCTTCTGGTGGCTACAGCATTCCTTAACCTGTGGCTACATTACTCCAAACATTTGCCTCTGTGGTTATATTGCCTTCTCCTTTTCTGTATGTCTTAAATCTTCCTCTGCTTTCCTTTTATAGAGACACATATGCTTGCATTTAGACCCCACTTGCAGAATCCAGGATAATCTCACCATCTAAAGATCCTTAATTAAATCATACCTGCAACATCCATTTTCTCCATAGAAGGTAACGTTCACAGGTTCCAGAGATTAGGATACAAATAGCTTTTGGAGAGGCTATAATTCAATCTACCATAAACATGCAGAGAGGGGTTAAAATGCTGGGGATCTTCAGGGTAGTATAAGGAAAAAATAAAGAAAAATATTCAGAATAAAAATGTGGGAAATGTCAATATTTATAGTTTGTATTGAGATAGCAGAATCTGTAAAGGAGATTAAGAAAGGTGTTTTATAGAGACAAGAAGAAAATTAGACAAGGTTGTTATTATGAAATGCTAGAGAAACAAGTGTTTAAAGGAGTAAATAACTAGGTGGAATATGATAAGGACAGAAAGATGTACAGTGGATTTAGCATCATGGTTAAAAGCTGTTTTTGTTGAGTGATGGGAGCACAGTCACACTGAATTAGGATGACAGAACAAATATGAAGAAATAGAGAAGTCAAGAGGAGCAGTTTGCTGTGAATAGGGGCAGAGAAATGGTTTGGATGGACTAGACAAAGGATTCTGGTAGAGGTTTGTTTGCAGGATTTTTAGGACAGGAATACCAGAGCAGGTTGAAAGACAGAAGGGGTAATCACTTAGAGAGGGAGATATTGTCATCTCAGCTGAGGAGGCTGGCTGAGTTGGGGGTTGGGCCTGGGACCCAGTCCCTTCACAGAGGAACTTGCAATAAAGAGAAACTCTTACTTCATTGTCTTAGGAGGAAAGAAGGTGTAAATGTTTGCAGAATAGGAGGTGAGTAGATAAGAAAGAACCACTCTAGTGGTTTCCATTTTCCAAAGCAAGAATGAAACTGGGAGAAAAAGCTGATGTAGAATTTGAAGAGAGGGAAATTATAAAATCCTTATTTTGAAAAGCAGGGGATGAAGTTTATTCTATAAAAATTGCAGGATTCCTGAACCATGTTGAGAGCCCATCTGAGATCTGAGATAAGAATGTTTAAAGTAAAACCAATCTGCTGCATCAGGTCTTTTTTATTCAACCTCAAGAGATGAGTTTGAATATATTCAAGACTGGAAATTCAAGGTACACCTGTACATTGTGTGAGCTTTGACTTTGTCTCTACCCTGGATTCAAACTCTGACTACTTCACTAACTGGCTATGAGTCCTTAGAGTTATTTAATTTGCCAGTGTCTCAGTTTCTCCACCTGTGTAATGGATATCACATTAGTGTTTACCTCATCAGGTTGTTAGGAGGATTCAATTATTAAATGATATAAAGTACTTAACAGAATCAGCTGTAACAAGTGCTTAATTAATGTTAGCTAATAATTTCTATAATACGAAGTATATGATGTATACAAACTTAACAAGCTAAGTATTTCTACCCATAAAAAGCAAAACAAGTTTGGAAAACTATAACTCATAATTATATGTATGATTGGATTAAAATGTGATTTTTAGGGATCATTACTTTTAAGAACCATTCAGAACTATAAAATTCCATAGTTTTGTAAAGTCAATTTTTCACAGATTTTCTAAAATCAATCACAATTTGCACAGATTAAAGCTAAGTGATAAATTCAGTCTGGAAATGAGAACTCATTTGTGTACAGTTCCCCTCAAATTTTAGAGTCTAGAATTTCATAAGTTCCATAATTTTATTCATTTGTATTTTCTGCAAAAAATTTTCTTGGACCAATAATGTCAGTTAAATGTGCAATACTTTTAAAACACACAGACTTAAAACAATCAACTGATATTACTGATTATTTGTGTAACATTTCAAAATACTTTCACACTAAATTCAATTCAACAAGTAAACACTTTGTGTTTTAACCATGCAATGGCCCATGAGAAGCATCATAAGGTACATCGGATGGGAAAGGCACAGTTATATGATCTTTCAGGTATTATATTTGATTCTTGACATTTCTAAGAGATAAAAGACAAGTATGCTTTAACTATTTCATAAACAAGGAGACCAAGATTTTATTTTAAATTTTAGTTTATTATAAAGATGTGGGGTGCAAGTAAGGTTTAACTACACAAGTAGGCTGCATGCAGGTGAAGTTTGGGCCTCCAACTGGCCCTCACTTCCCCTGATTTGAGACCAGGTACCCTTTGTGTTGTTATGTGGTTCCCCCTTCTTCCCTCTCTCCTCTGGCATTGCCCAGTGACTGCTGATCTCTTCCTTGTGCTAATATAATTAATGTTCATGGCTCACTTTTGAGTGAGAACATGTAGTATTCAGTTCTTTGTTTCTGTGATAGATCATTAAGTATGATGATCTCCAGCTCCATCCAATTTGCTGCAAAGTCCATGTTTTTGTTCTTCTTCATGGCTGCATAATACTCCATCAAGAATATGTACCACATTATCTTGATCTAGTCCACTTTTAATGAGCAGTAGGTTTGGTTCCATGTTTTTGCTACTGTGAATAGTACAGCTATAAACATACGTGTGGAGGTATTTTTTTTTTGGTAGAAAAATGTATGTTCCTCTGGGTATATTCCAAGGAGAGGGATTGCTGGATTGTATGGAAGATCAATTTTTATTTCTTTTTGGAATTGCCACACTGCTTTCCATAGAGGTTGAACTAGCTTGCACTCCCACCAACAGTATAGAAGTGTTTCCTTTTCTCCACACCCACATCAGCATCTGTTGTTTTCTGATTTATGTTTTTTTTTTTTTTTTTTTTTGAGTTGGAGTCTCACTCTGTCGCCCAGACTGGAGTGCAGTGGCCGCTCCCGGCCACCGCAGCCTCGACCTGCTGGGCTCCGGCGATCCTTCCGCCTCAGCCTTCCAAGGAGCTGGAACTA